>JABUQX010086801.1:0-17500 GCA_015478945.1 Trachelipus rathkii
CTGTTTCTGTTACTGACAAATATAAACCTATAGTACAGTGATAGATCGACGGAGTTGCGAGGCAGGGCCAGGGTTAGATCTATCGTCCGTATCCTAGGTAACAATTATCTATAGTAGTGAGGAGCGAATTTAAAAAAAAACACTAGTAAATCCCGTATCAAAATCCAATATGTAAGCATTTCTCGTATCTTACAGGGATCTCCCAAAAACAAACGCAACTCGTGAAACCGTTAATCAACCCTAAGGATTTTCTTAATAATAATTAATTTTTTCCCATTCCTAATCTTTATATAGTAAGCATTTCTGAAAGCGGGAAAGTAATAATAACTATTTTATGAAAATCTCTTATGTACAAACATTTATATAACATTCACCATGAACTTCGTAAAGGAAACAGGTTTCCGTTAAATGAGCACACACACACACACACACACACACTAACGCGTGCGAGCGCGAACCTACACTTACATATGCACACAGTCGGGAAATCACGTTGGGGAAATTTTAGATAATAATCACAATCATTAGGCGTTGTTATGTAGTGTGTAATACAAATACATAAAACACTCCAAATTTTCCTTTTATAACATCATGAGTGCGCTAAGTTTTTAATATGTCAGGTTTGTGAGTGTGTGTGTGTGAGTATGTATGTGTGTGTGTGTGTGTGCTGAAGAGATAGTTTGGATGACTCTTGGAAATGTAATTTCGTGTGTTAATAATGTGGGCGTATTTGTTTTATGCTGTGCTGCTTTGCGGGGATGAATGTGTTGGAAAATTTTGTTGTATTAAGATTGAGAATTGGGTTGGGAATTTTATGCGGTGTCTTGTGTGGTTTTGGAAACTGCTGTGGCAGGGGTGTGTAGAATTAATGTTGGAGTGAAATTGTGTGCTTTGGAAATGAGCAAAGTTTTTAGTTGCTGTTGTTGTTGTTGTTGTTGTTGTTGTTGTTGTTGTTGTTGTTGTTGTTGTTGTTGTTGTGTGTGTGTGTGTGTGTGTGTGTGTGTGTGTGTGTGTGTGTGTGTGTGTGCGAGTGTTTGTGTAGGTGTGTGTGTGTGTGTGTCAGCGAATATGGACTGAAAAAAGAAATGTTTATTTGTTCTTAAGTTTTTTTTCGTTTTTCCTTAATATTAAATGCACAAGGTCAGAAATAGGTGACTCTAGATGTTCACTAGAATGTTAGAATGTCACTTCCTCATTCTTCAAAATAGAAGAGAACCAAATGGAATCTTAACTCGAACATTTAAAAAAAATGTGAAAAAGATTTTTTTTCCATCAATACTTTAGCATAAGACGTTTTTATTCTATCCTCAACTAAAGGGGAAGGTCCAATTATTGCTCCGGGCTGAGCCCCATTTTTCAAAAATCTAAAAATGGACATAAAATTCTTAATTTTCAGTCAATTTTGAACAGGTAAACACCAAACCGCAGCTTTTTCTAACGTCTAAAACGTCGTTTTCGAATGTTTTTCTGCGTCTGTAGTCGTTGTTTTGACATTTGTCGATACTCCTCTTACATTTTTTTTGTGAAATAACTTCAAACTTGAAATATGCAAAGATTATTTATTAAATTATTTAGGAATGGAATTTTGATATTTGACCCCATATCTGAGCAATGGTCGATTTTCGAAACCTACTATTTTTGGGTTTTCAAATTGAAAAATTGCGATTTTTTTTTGGTTCATCCGGTCTGTATGTTTTGCCATATAACTTATGGGATTTTGCCATATAACTTATGGGATTTTGCCATATAACTTATGGGATTTTGCCATATAACTTATGGGATTAGAAACACATTTTTTTTTGCTTAGATCCGTTTTTTGTATATGCAGTAGTTTTGAATTTTTTCTTTGAACAAATTTAAAAAAAAAAAGGATTTTGGGAAATTTTTAAAAAATTGGACCCTGCCCTAAAGTGGGGTGGGTCTTACACCATTTCTCCAAAAAATATCGATCATTTTAAGATGATTACAAAAGAAGTTTGTTTAAACATGAGGATCCTGATCCGGGAAGAGGAGCTAAGGTCAGAGAAGCAGGACTGAATTCATCCAGATGTGAGTATTCTTTGGTCGGTTTGTTCATGCCTTGTGCACTCAGTGTAGTCAACTACCCTTTTTAATGGCCTATATTGCCAATTGAGCCTTGGATTCAAATAAAAATTAAATTACAAGACCTATATTATAAATCTTAAAATTTTTAAAATTAGTTAGAATGAATTTGGAGTTCCTGTGCTTTGAGATGAAAAATTAATATTGAAAGTAAAATTAAAGGGTCGTAGTAGTTCTTAAGTAAAATTAAACACGAATTATTTGAATGAAAATTGACGGAAATACAAATTAAACTAACAGAATTTTTTATTTTTGTTGAAAAATTTGTTGTTCTCTCATCGCGGACAAACTGCAAAGTTACAGATGAAGAGAGTAGAAGAGTATCAGAAGGGGTGGCCAACTCCATAGTTTTGAAGTTATTAAAATTAAAAATTAGTTTGTTCAAACTTTTCTAAATTGTTCAATCTTTTTTTCAATTATGGATAGACTTTGTGTGATAATAAAAATGATGTGTTATTATTTTTGTGACTGACGTCTGTATATAGATTGGGTAGGTCCGATGTAAATAAACTGAAGAGGGAGGATCAAATGACTCCTTGGGGAACCGTTTCTCAGTTTTATTGCTGTAGAGAAGTGGTTTTTGTTTGATATTTGTACTATGCTGCTAGACAGGGAGTTGAAAATCCACGTTTTGTAATTTATGGTGATAGAGAATTTAGAAATTTTGCTTGAACGACTGGTTACGGTCGAACCACTTCGTTTGTATTAATGTTTGAAAGTATGTTTTGTGACATGGTGATATAATTAAGCCTTTTAAAATGTTTTGAGAGATTCTGGTTAAAGTGGTGGTGATTCAAAGTAATTTTTGAATACTTGTTGAAAGTCTGGTAAGAGTATGAGTAATCAGTTGTATGTTTGAGTGAATGAGTTTTTTTCTAGAAGTTAAGAGTGTGAAGATCCGACAGCAGGAGGATGAGTTGTTTGGGTCCTTTCTTGGTTGGAGGGATAAAGTTAAAATCTCATGATTTATTGTATATTTTGGCTAGGCAGGTGATGGTTGTGAGTCCTAAGTGTTTTAGCTGAATGTTTGAAATGTTATCTGGGCAGGTAACTGGGGAGATTTTGAGTGGTTTGATTCCTATTCTATTATTTTACAATATATTTTCTTGGGTATTAAAAATGGGTGCTGGATTATATTTGAGTCAGATCTATCTTAACAATCTTATGATTTTCCGATTGTATAATGTGTTGGTTTGAAGATGTTTGCATAATAATGTGAGAGTATATTGCAGTGATGTTGTGTGTGTGTGTGTGTGTGTGTGTGTGTGTGTGTGTGTGTGTGTGTGTGTGTGTGTGTGTGTGTGTGCACATGTGTGTGAATTTGGGAACGGTTGAGTGGATATATATTATTATTTATATATATATAGTTATATATTATTACATATTATATATATATATTATATTATTATTATTATTATTATTATTATTATTATATTATATATATTATATATATTATTATATAAAAACACAAATATTAATACATCGATTTTTTTATACTTATTTTAGATATAAATATTATGATATTTGTTATATATATATATATATATATATATATATATATATATATATATATATATATATATATATGTGTGTGTGTGTGTGTGTGTGTGTGTGTGTGTGTGTGCACAAGATTTGACTTATGGGTTATATCACAGAATAAAAAAGTTACTTCGATTATAAAATAAATAAAATAGCAATTATAATAGTTGTAATTAATAAATTTTGTGTCATGAGTAATGAATAAAAATAAAAATACCTATTTGAGAAACGTAAAGTAATATTTATGGTGGTTGGCTAGTACTGAGTCCTGAGTGGTAACTAATATTAAATCTAAACTAGCATTAGACGCCTTGGATTTTCAGCGAATTTCGCAATTACATTTGCTTCAAATTCGTTCATTTTTTCACTTACTAATTTTTATGAATACTCATCCTACATAGTCTATTAAGCCTGTCTTTCTTCATTGTTTTTCTTAGCCAAGTCTTCTCTTCGCAGAGTGCTGAAAGACTTTTCAATGGTACTGATTGAACACGGTAGCACCATTGCAATTAATAAGTTTTTTGATTTGAGGAAAAAAGGGGTCGGCTTCTTTGATAATTTCAGTAAGTTCCAAGTTTTTCAACTTTTGCTTATCCATTTGTTTTATCCAGCCACAAGGTATACCATAAGTCAGTTTCGGTATGAATTTTATTAACATGAGATCGTCAATCGGAAAACAATTAGGCACGCAAACTGCCTACGGAACACCCAACATAAGAAACGGATGCAAAAGAAGATAAAATGCCGGCACTTTGTTTTCTGAAAATCTGGTCTCTAAAGATGATGAAAGTGAGTCATGATAAGGCACAAGTACAGAACGCTTCCAATATTCAGCAGAAGTTTCAGCAGGATGATTTGTTTTATGTTGTTGAGATTGTACTTTTCTAGGTGATGCAAGTTCTACTAAGAACTCAGCAGTAATAACATTGGCGGATAAGAGCAGATCAGCAATTATTTGATCAGCAGTTTTGCATTGGTCTTTGACAACCTTCAAAATTCTTTGGATATGATCAGAGTACTGCTTAAGGTAAATATTTTTTGTTTGAATAATGTTAACCACTGGTTCAACCAAAGCAAAATATTTGATTATTACGGAAGAGGTAATAATGAAATTGGGTCTTGTTGCCGAACAGAATAATAGAATTTCTTGTTTGATTGTTGCCTTCAACAATTTTTATCATATTTGGATGGAAAATAGCATTACTATGATATTTTTGAGTCCAACAGGTTTCACAAAGCTTAGGCAAGTTGGGAATGTATTTTCTTTTTAGGTTGAAGTCTCTGAAAAAGTTTGTCTTTTATTGTGGCAATAGTATTTCAAATTTCCGGAATAATGTTTAGGTCATTAATGACCAAATTAAGCCGATGGCTTACACAGTGAAAATATAATTTTTCCCGCAGTTTCTTTTGAACCCTATGTTTTATCCTCCCAATGTTGCAAAACAGAAGAACAAAATTTTCGACCAACGCATAGACTGGCTTCTTAACTGTTCTAAAAATACACAGCTGTTCAATGTTTCAAGAACTTCAAACCCCAGTAATTCTTCTCGAACAGTCCTTTTTTCAAGATCAAAATTTTAATGCTATAGATAATTGTTTGTTGCCTGATATATCCGCAGTTTCATCTGCCAGTATGGAGTAGATACAAAAATTTTTTTGCAACCGAGACAATCATGTTTTTTATGATAATTCCACACAAATTGATCAGTTCATTTTGAATCAGCAGAGCCGTCCAGACGGGATTCTTCTGTCCTTGAATATGTTCTTTCAATTCCACATCACCGCATTCTATTCGCAGCTTAATCAGGTCTTCAAAAATTCCCTCATGCAGGTCTTTACCTCTTAAAGGTAAGTCATGGGTTCCGCAGAAAATTATGGTCTTCAAAATTGCTGTAATATTTCTTTTATTTTCCGCAATTATTTTTTGATGTGTTGTCTTCAGCTGAATATCAACGGGTACGCTTTCCGTGATTGATTTAACAGCTTTGGCATCACCCAAATGCTATCGGCATATTGAGAGTTCTAGCGGAGAATAATGTCAGAAGAAGCCAGCTGTATAAAAGCACAAAGCAAGTTGACTTTAAGCCAATATGAAAAGGAAAATGCATTAAAACTTTAGAAAAAATATATAATACGTTTATAATACATTATTAATTAGTAATTACTACTTCATTATCCATCGATTGATGTATTTTTTTCAGTTTTTCTACTAATAAACCTTTAAAAACGTCGTCTGACAAACATATAAGGTTCATAATTTTTTTTTCGCCAAAATTAAAAGTCCCCTGCCCCCCTGCCTACGCCCATGTGTGTGTGTGTGTGTGTGTGTGTGTGTGTGTGTGTGTGTGTGTGTGTGTGTGTGTGTGTGTGTGTGTGTGTGTGTGTGTGTGTGTGTGTGTTTAACTCGCTTATGATTGCTACTTGTAATTATTTGATGACTTGGCCGGTTTTTGGGTTGTTTAGATTTTCCAGCAGGTGTTTGATTTGTGAGTTGTTATTAAATGTGTAAATTTGTGTGCTTAGGTTGTTTATTTATTTATTTATTTATTTATTATTATTATTATTATTATTATTATTATTATTATTATTATTATTATTATTATTATTATTATTATTATTATTATTATTATTATTATTATTATTATTATTATTATTATTATTATTATTATTATTATTATATCGCCACTATTCAAAATTAATAAAGTTGAAGAAAATTGCTGGAATCCCGCAAAATTTACCGATGAAACCTGTAAAAATAATTATATATATATATATATATATGATATATATACATATATATATATATATATATATATATATATATATTTATATATATATATATATATATATATATATATATATATATATATATATATTCTCATTTTCCGCACTAAAATTGGACCAGCATTCCAGCAATGTATTCCTTTTCCCGGTAACTGTTGTAGTTTTTGAGATATGGATTGTGGCTCTTCTAGAGGCTGACCTATTATTATTATTATTATTATTATTATTATTATTATTATTATTATTATTATTATTATTATTATTATTATTATTATTATTATTATTATTATTATTATTATTATTATTATTATTATTATTATTATTATTATTATTATTATTTTACTAGCATTGTTGTGTGAATTCTGTATTATCTTAGGTTCGTCTTTGTTTGATTTGCTAAAATATTTCTGGGGTTTAAGACGAAGTTGTAGTTTTCCTGTATTTTTTGGGTTTATGTTGGCTGGATACTTTTTTGTATTATTTTGGTGAAAGCACTGACAGCTGTGTTAAAAGATTTATGGTTTGCTATCTCACTTTGTTCCAGTTGGGTTCCTATGTAGTGTGTGAAACTTGAAAAGTTTACACAAGTGATGGTTTACTTGGGGTGTATTGTTGGATTGTCGTGTATAAAATTATTACGGCAATTTAACTTAGGGTTAGGCGTTTTTCTATGTTTCATGTGGTTTGAGGGATCTGTTGTGTTATAGGAATGGCTAATTTAAAAAAAAAAAAAAAAAAATTAATTTTTTTTTTTTTTTTTTTACTAAATCGTTAGGAAATAACATTTACAATAATTATTTATTGGTGGTAATTGATTGCAGAATGCATGACTCACGAACATTTGCCCTAGAGGGTCTACGTCCCCGTCCCACGGCCCCGTGAGTGCTGAAAAAATAATAAAATATTGTATCAACATCATAAACCTTAAAAAAAAATTATAAAAAGAACCATCTAGCAGTAAATAGGTTTTAAATATGAAATTTGAAGACTGTATAACTTTTTTCACGCTTATTTTTAGAACATTTTGTTTAACGATTTTCTTCCTTTACAAATCATTTTAAAAAATTTCAAATAAGTCTCATCAAAATCGCTGAAATTCGGCAATCGTCACTATATTTGATAATTGTGCAAATAAACAGATGCTGGATTTGATTTCACATTCAGCATTTTAAAAAGAAATGTTTTACCGCTGAAAATTAATAAATACACTATTTCCTAATGATATATTAAAAAAAATAATCCTTTCTTATAATGGGCCGATTTGGGTATAAGGAAGATGATTATAGAGTTAGGTATGAGTAGGAGAAATCTAATTAGCTTGGTGAAAGACACCTGTGGTTGGATAGGTGTTAAGTGTTTGTAACTCAAAATGTAAAAGTATTTTTGACTACATATTATTATAATTATTTATATATAATTTTATAGCAATTTATATATATATATATATATGTATGATATATATATATATATATATATATATATACCCATCTCTATATAAGTAGGGGTAATCAAATAAAATAGGAAAGTAAGAATAAAATAATAGGTCAGAATTTCGAATAATTTTTTTAAACTTTCTCACGCTGAAACCCATGACTCACCCTCAGAAACACCTAAATTCTTACAAACAAATCTTGCATATCGAGTAAGGCATACACCTCCTCAAATAATCTTGTTCCAAGACCCAAAGTTCTATAACTCATTCCAAGGTTGTGGCTCTCTCTTGCAATTTCTTCCACAATTTCGTTTCAGAACGTTTTTTCTATGCATTTTTTCTTATGACGCATAGCCAAGCGGGAAGCATCCAAGCTCTTTCCCTGCATTGGGAGCGTCATTAGCTCTGCTACCATCGAATAGTAAGGTTGGGGTTCTGAAAGTGGCTACGCAAGGTAAGAGTGAAACGGGGTGTGTGAAGTGTGATTCGAAGCAGAGGATATACTTTCCCCAGTATTAATATTCCCCAAGCCTAAGTATATATATTAATATACCTATATATATACTGTGATATATATATATATATATATATATATATATATATATATATATATATATGTGACTCATAGAATTATCTATAAATTAAGATTTTTATTACAATGTATATTTCTTCTTTCGTAAAATACAGGTAAAAAAGGTAACGAATACTAGAGTATTCCACCGGGTATGAGTTTTCTCGATAATCTTTAGCAAAAGAGGAGTCGGAGGTAATTAAAACACTTAGTAATTAAAACCTTTAATAATTCTCTTATTTTCAGCGGTGGTTTAAATTTCGATGTTCAATTAAGTGTTATTCATTTTATTGTATGATTATTTTATTTGAAATATTTCAATATATTTTCGCTCATGGTGCCAGAATTTGTAATTAAATATAAAAGTGATTGTTAATGTATAATTAATGTTGTTCATGAATATATATTTTTACTGGAAATTCTCCGTATATTTTTCACTTATGGTGCCATAATTTTGTAATTAAAAATAAATGATTTTTAATGAGCATGCATATATTATAATTACTTTATTTTGATGAGCATGATAATTTTATATAATTAATAATATGTATTCATTATTATTTATAAATGCTAAATTTGGATCATGTAATTACCAATAATTAATTGACCCTTAGGTTGTTTTGATGGGCCTAGTCTGCTGTGACTAGGTTGTTTTATGGAGTCTAACTTGTCTTAATTGAGACGGGCTTTGTTTGTCAAGTTTGAGGGGCTAAAACACCCCTAATAATAAAAGAGTGGAAACAACATGGTGTCTACTCATTAACCCAAACCAATTGTGTCGACGAGTGGTCGCAGAAAGCACAATTCCATATCTGGCAACCTTGCCATTGGATAGAAGGACGTGGAACTTCAAACAGTCAGATGTTGCAAACAGCCATCCAAACAAAGCCCCTACAACAACCTCCACTCCACCGAGAAAGAGAAACTCTACACCGCATATTTAGCCAGGAGACTCATAGTAAGAATTTTAATTAAAATTTACAGTAATTTTTCTTAAAAATTTTAAGGGAAAAGTTTCCCAATCTCCTACAGAGCCAACCGACGCAGAAGCAGGCGTCACGAGGAGGAAGTCTTTCTCGTAGAAGGAAGAAGCCAAATAGAGAGGAAAAGTTTCTCTCTCCGAAGCCAGTGAGAAGAGGAAGCCGTTGCCTCTCCCACACTCAGCCAGAAGCAGAGAGGAAAACCTCTCTAAAAGACTCAACAGCCCAGAGAGGAAGTTTGAGTCAAGTCGGAGAAAAGTTCTCCACAATAGCAAAGAAATTACCCCTTTCCCTAACCCCCCAGAAAAAAAAAAATAAATATAAAAATACTAGGTTGCAACCAATAATTATAATATAATATTATTATTATTATAGTAATTATGAATATTTTTGCATGCAGACATTTATATAAAATTAGTTTGTTTTATATTAAGTGGTGAAAATGTAGTTTAAGTGGTTGATTATTTTTATTTTTTATTTTTTTTATTATTTTTTGTGGATGGTCATTCAAAGGTATAATTTTAGAGGTTATTTTTATATCTTTATATATTTCGTAAGCGTGCCATATTTTTATGAGTATAAAAATAAGCGTATTTTAGGAAATGTGCTAATTTCCAATTTTGATTACAACTCGTAAGATCATTATTGGCTTTCCCAAAACTTTCTTTATTCTACCTTCCTTCTAACATCTCTTTTTCTCAAACTAACATTCAGTAAACTGTAACAAGATACTAATATTCCACTAATATATATATATATACCTATATATATATATACGAATATATTTAAGTAGAAGAGAGAGAGAGAGAGAGAGAGAGGGAAAGAGAGCTTAGCAAGAAGAGAGAGAGAGAGAGGGAAAGAGAGTTTAGCAAGAAGAGAGAAAAATACGCAGACAGTTTGGCACCAGGCCAATTGCACAATATACGCGCGACCCGCTCACATACACTGAGTGCAGGCAACGCTGCCAAGGTCAAGCGTTACGAAAGGGGAATAAGGATAGAAACGAAAAATTATATATATATATATATATATATATATATATATATATATATATATATATATATATATATATATATATGAAGTGTCATTTTTATATATATATATATATACGAGATATATGTATATATCCAGTTGATTGAGATTAAAGTATCTCTTATTTTTTTTATAATTAAGAAGCGTTTCTTTTATAAAATTTTAAAAAAAAAAAAGAGAAGCTAAACTGTTAGCTTATTTTTTTTTTGATGAATTAGGACAGTGATCAAAGATTTTCTCAGCAATCAATTCTTTTAGACAACCCGACGAACCCATCAGCTAAGCAAGGTACAGAACCTACCACGACTCACCGAAAGTCCCGTACAAACTGGAGCGGCGAGGGAAATTATTACGCTAGCCAGCTAAATAAGTCATATGGGAGAGCCCAGTAAAGGCCCATGCTCCCCAACAAGGGTTAAGGAACCCGGTAGCAGATGGTTGTCCCACAGGAGCAGTCCGGTGGAAGCAGTATACAGAAGATTGCCGAAGCAGTGCAACCTAGTTTATATAGTAAGGACGACCCGCAGGGAGTCGCCCCCACGAAGTATAGTTTTAGTTATGGTAACGATCCATGGGGATCCACCACAGATTTAGAGTTAAATCTGAAAGCAGAGGGAGGTCTCTGGCAGGTGAAGGTACCAGTGCAGTCCAGAACCCCATTATATAGGCAACAGTGCTTTAAAGTAGCACCAAAGATAATTAGAGAATAAGATAGTTTTAGGAGGTGATAAGGAAAGAAAAAAGGGTCGAGATGACCCGTAGAAGGAGGCAGCAAGAAGCGGTAAGAGAGGAAGCAACTGAACGTTGTGGGAACGGCAGAAACACTCCTCTGGCGGAGAACCAGAGAGTTGAGGAAATGTCCAAGTACCCCTCTCCACTAAATCCGATTGGCCCAGCCAACTTGAGCCTAAACCCTTCAACCACTTCCTCCTTAGAGCCTAATTTTCAAGCAAGAAAGGAGGGTCAAGAGACTCTCTCGAACGAAAGAAAAGACCCAACAGGGCAAGGCAGAAAAAATGAATATGTTCTACGAAGAACAGCGCATTCATTTCAAAGTTTAGTTATAAAGGTGATCCGCAAGGAGTCGCCCCGTTTTACAGAAAACGAGAGTTTTATAGCCAAAGAACAAAGAAATCCTCATACAAACAGAAGTATGAAGAAGAAGAAGAAGAAGAAGAAGAAGATGAAGAAGCAGTAATCTTCGGAAGACATTTTTCCGGCCAAAGACTGACATTCGAGTGAATGAAGTCTGGCCAAGCAAGTGTCCGACTTAATTAGCAAATAAGTCGAAGAAGGTTCCCCGGCTGGCGATAAGTACCAGTGCGACCGGAATCTTGTAAGATAAACAATAGTGTTTAAGTTTAAGAATTTATAAGCCAAGGCGCTTAAGAATTTATAAGATATAAACAATAAAGTTTGTTTATATTGAGCCCATTTAGTTGATCAGTTGTCCGCTAATCATTTCTCGTTTTCAACCTATAAGGAAAAGGGAAGATGACAGTTTAGAGAGAGCTAGGTAGCGAAACCTAGGCCAAGGCGCTTAGGAATTTAGAAGAAAATTAACAATAAAGTTTGTTTATTTTAAGTCCATCTTGCCGATCAGATGTCTGCAAATCATTTTTCCAAGTTAATCTATAAGAAAAGGGAGAATGACCGGATGGAATAGTCTAGGTAAAAACTACCTAGGTGACAGTACCTAGGGAAAAAGGGCAATAGTGCTTCCAAGCCAGAGAGCACTACAAACCCATCGTCTTAGTGACACTTATCCAGTAGATAAGAAAGAGATAGCTAGAAATATATATATATATATATATATATATATATATATATATATATATATATATATATATATATATATATAAATATATATGAGTATATAGGAATATAATAGATTTAATTCATGGGTTGGGTAAATATTATTATCTATAAAGACTAAAGTTGGTTTATCCCCGTAAGGTGATAAAAGTACCACACTCAAAAGGAGATTCTTTTAAGAGATGTTACCAATTGGGTGAAAATCCCCGGTATTACCCCTTCGAAGCTCTTTAACCGAGTTGTCTTAAGATTTTAGGCGGTAAGCCATAATGTTTACCATGATTTTATCTATTTAAGAGGTTTTCTTTTAAATAAGAAGTTTAAAAATAAGTTGAGATAGTTTCCGAAAGGAAGATTAAAAAGATATAAAGATATCTTTTGTAGCAGTGATTTTAACGTCCAGACGGATGTATTCCATGACAATATTTTTAATTAAATTAAAAATATGTTTTTTTTATTAAACTAAGTATGTACACATAGATTCGTGCATGTTTGTGTATACCCGTACGCACACCTGAGCGTTATTGTTTCGATCACCTGATCATCAAGGTCGTCGAATGCACGCATGAATGAACAGTGAAACTCGGTCATATGATTGTAGATTGACCTTGGAAAGAAAGGAATAGACGATAAGGCAGAGGAGAGGTAGAAGAAGGAGAGAGGAAAGAAATGGAAATTGCCTTTCGTTCACTGTTAAAGAGAATTGCTTTGTATAGTTTTTTTATACTTTCATTAATTTGCTTAGTTTTGCTTTATATAGTTTCAGTAGTTTTGATACTTAGTTTTATAAATTTTCATAGCTTTGCTTATATAATTTCAGTAGTCTTGACACTTAGTTTTATTTCTTGATAATTTTAACAGGAAGTACTATATATTAATGCTTTGTTTTAATAACCAATAACCTATAACCAGTATTGTTTTGTTTTAATTAACTTTAAAGCTTTTATGTTTAAATCTTGATCAAAATCTGATCTGGCGGCCTTTAATTTTGTAAGGAAGCTAACCATAATTTTAAGCTAGAATACTTCTTAGTAAAGTTAACATAGTCTTAGTAAGCACTAATTTTCTTTTAAGTAAGTTGGTATCGAGCGATATTAACATATTAACCTTGCTTTAAAACTGCATGACAAACTTTATAATGATAAAAGGCACTCTTGAAAAATAAGCGAAACTAGCTCGCGCTTATGAAATATTACGCGTCAAATAATGAATACAGTGATGCACTGCCATTTGACACTAATATGCGAATTTTGTCTCCAGTTACGTTCTATTTGGAGACAGAAACAAATAAATTACACATAGCCAGCCCTGTACAGCAAATACCAGGTTATCCTGACTTCCATCTTTGCTCGTATAACCTCAGCCACATTTCCATTTAGAGATGCGAGTACTACCATCTCAAGAATGGTCAAGTGTGTTGTTTACTTTGGACATACTGCACACATATGTTGATTGAACCGAATCTTTTGGCAAAGATTATTTCTACGAGAGGGGGGTCCTTTGTAGTAAGTAAATTTGTGTGTCAAATGAATCGAATCAACAAATGTGTTGCAAGAGGCGCCAAGCTTCTTACAAGTTAGAACAGCACAAATTCTTTTAAACTTTCTCACGCTGAAACCCATGACTCACCCTCAGAAACACCTAAAATTCTTACAAACAAATCTTGCATCGTAACATATCGAGTAAGGCATACACCTCTTCAAATAATCTTGTTCCAAGACCCAAAGTTCTATAACTCATTCCAAGGTTGTGGCTCTCTCTTGCAATTTCTTCCACAATTTCGTTTCAGAACGTTTTTTCTATGCATTTTTTCTTATGACGCATAGCCAAGCGGGAAGCATCCAAGCTCTTTCCCTGCATTGGGAGCGTCATTAGCTCTGCTACCATCGAATAGTAAGGTTGGGGTTCTGAAAGTGGCTACGCAAGGTAAGAGTGAAACGGGGTGTGTGAAGTGTGATTCGAAGCAGAGGATATACTTTCCCCAGTATTAATATTCCCCAAGCCTAAGTATATATATTAATATACCTATATATATACTGTGATATATATATATATATATATATATATATATATATATATATATATATATGTGACTGTATATATACTCTATTCATAAATTTAAGTATTTTTATTACAATGTATATTTCTTCTTTCGTAAAATACAGGTAAAAAAGGTAACGAATACTAGAGTATTCCACCGGGTATGAGTTTTCTCGACAGTCTTTAGAAAAGAGGAGTCGGAGGTAATTAAAACACTTAGTAATTAAAACCTTTAATAATTCTCTTATTTTCAGCGGTGGTATAAATTTCGAGGTTCAATTAAGTGTTATTCATTTTATTGTATGATTATTTTATTTGAAATATTTCAATATATTTTCGCTCATGGTGCCAGAATTTGTAATTAAATATAAAAGTGATTGTTAATGTATAATTAATGTTGTTCATGAATATATATTTTTACTGGAAATTCTCCGTATATTTTTCACTTATGGTGCCATAATTTTGTAATTAAAAATAAATGATTTTTAATGAGCATGCATATATTATAATTACTTTATTTGATGAGCATGATAATTTTATATAATTAATAATATGTATTCATTATTATTTATAAATGCTAAATTTGGATCATGTAATTACCAATAATTAATTGACCCTTAGGTTGTTTTGATGGGCCTAGTCGGCTGTGACTAGGTTGTTTTATGGAGTCTAAATTGTCTTAATTTAGACGGGCTTTGTTTGTCAAGTGTGAGGGGCTAAAACACCCCTAATAATAAAAGAGTGGAAACAACATGGTGTCTACTCATTAACCCAAACCAATTGTGTCGACGAGTGGTCGCAGAAAACACATATATATATATATATATATATATATATATATATATATATATATATTATATATATATATATATTATATATATATATATATATATATATATATATATATATATATATATATATATATATATATATATATATATATATATATATATATTATATATATATATATATATTATATATATATATGTTATTGTTATTGTTATATATTATATTAGTTATTATTACATAATGAAATAAAAATTAAACGAGAAAGAACTTGTCTTCTACCTGCTTACGAACCTCTGCCTTAGTTTCATATATATATATATATATATATATATATATATATATATATATATATATATATATATATATATATATATATATATATATATATATATATATATATATATATATATATATATATATATATATATATATATATATATATATATATTATATCTTTCGTTAACCTTCCTTCACTTCCCGCAGATGTGGGAAAGTGTGCGTAACATGCACGGAAATAGGATAGTTACAAAGAAGAGCATGACGTAAATCGAAACCAAATCATCAGCGTATGTTAAGCAGAGCATCCTCCACTCTTTTCCATTATTAACACCTTCCCCTACCAACCCTACCTCAAATTCTCTCATCACCCCATCCATATACAAATTAAATAACCAATTAATATTGAACCAATCATTCCGCTATTAATATTAAACCAATATCTTTAAACTCCATTTATTCTTACACACGCTTTACATTGTCATTCATATTTTTGATTCTATTCAGAAGCCTCCCACTAACATCATGTACCACTTACACCTGCCACAGAGCTTCCCTATTAATTCCGCCATTCTTCTTCTCTCTCATTCTCTCAATCATTTGTTTCAATGTGAAGATCTGATCTACATGACCTTTACCACTTCTAAATGCACCTTGTTTTTCGCCAATCAGTCACTGGAAACACATCTTTTTCCTACAACACTGAATAAGCTAATCCCCTATTTCCTTTGAAGCTCCCATCCTTACCCTTTATATAAGGGCACTATTACTGCTCTCTCCAATCCCTCGGATCTATACCTTCCATAAACGCTTTGTTAGATTCATATTCAGTCAATCACAATCTCTCCTCCATTCTTTGATCATTTCGCCAGTAATTCATATATACCTGCAGATTTGCCAGTATTCAACTTTATCACTCTACCTATTACCTCCTCTACTAATTACCTCATTCCTAAAATACCTGTTTCTTCTACACTATCAAACTCAATCACATACATTCACAATCACCCTCATTACTGCTAATGTTATTTAGATTTTCGAAGTGTTCCTCTATACTCGCCTCTCACCATTTCTTCTACCAGTCACGAAAGCATTCATAACTATTCATTATTCTATAAAGATTCCCTTACTCATTTTCTAACCCTTGGTACTTTCTTCCGAGAGAGCTCCATTCTTAATATAGGTCTCATTCATCCTCCTTCCAAACTGTTCATTTTACCTCTTTTTCCACCAACCATGCAACTTTTAGCCTTCCTTTTTTACTTCCTTATATAATTCCATACATCTTTCTTTAAAACCTCATCATTGGCTTTTTTCTATCATATTTAACCAAGCTTCTCCTTTTACTTTTAACCTCTTATGCTTCAATTCTTCATTCCACCATTCACTTTTAACATTCTTACTTTCTATTTAGGGACATCCACAAACTTCTGCACTACTAACAAAGGCTTCCTCATTTGTGTCTGCATCTGTCGATCTGTTCACATTCAACTAATTTATTTGCAAGTACCTGTCATTATACTTTTCCTTATATCCTGTTCACTTCAATTTCACCTTAATTCTCTCTACTTTCCCATCTCTTTCCTCCATCCATGCCCCCAATAACCTAATCTTACGTGAAACAATATTCTGGTACATGAAAGTCATAACATTCTCTTCCCAACCCCTTCACTGATATAGCATCCATCGCAAACTCAACATCTTCTTCACCAACACAAGATCAATCATAATTTTCACTTCCATATCATTTCGATCTACCTCAACTCTCGTATACTTATGAATAGTCTTGTGCCCGAAGAATGTATTACACACATACTTCTCTCCTCACAGAAATTAATCACCTTCCTATCATTCTCTTTTCTCCCGCAGCCACATAGGCACCAGTTATACCATCCATTTTTCGATCACCTATCCAACCATTTAAGTCGCCCAACACAGTCAATCTGAAGTCCCTACTCACACTATATACAAAATAAATTATTTAGATTATCCCAAAAAGTCACTCTCCTCCCCATCTCCCTCAGATGGACCATATGTCACAACCACATATACCTTGACCATCTCAAACTTAAATTTAACCATTAAAATTCTAGTATTCACACTAGCAAAATCTACCATAGCTCTATGTCACAGGTCACT
>JABUQX010086801.1:22500-25275 GCA_015478945.1 Trachelipus rathkii
TTGGGTCCTCTCATCGGTGTAATTAGGTAAATACAAACATGTACTCCAGCTTTTAGCGATAGGGGGAAGGTTATGGCGGGGTCATGTTTGAGTACGTGGTCCATTCAGGTGTGAGTTTAAC
This sequence comes from Trachelipus rathkii, assembly GCA_015478945.1. Classification (NCBI taxonomy): domain Eukaryota; kingdom Metazoa; phylum Arthropoda; class Malacostraca; order Isopoda; family Trachelipodidae; genus Trachelipus; species Trachelipus rathkii. The sequence continues at coordinate 22,622 of JABUQX010086801.1, forward strand.
CGTTACAACCATGGAAAGGATGACTGCGTAGAGGTTACCACCCTTCATGCCGAGAGGTACGGGTACCGTAAAACTCGGTCGACGGTTTGGTGGGCGCAAACAAATAGTGCACGGTTCATCCAGCTGTACCGACACCCAGGAGCACGCAGGGTGGTGGGACCAGGGCAGACCATGAGCCACGACTGGCGTTGAAAACCATTTTCTGCGTATGTGGGCCGTAAGAGACAGTCATACAACAGCAAGGCACCTTCAAATACAGCTGCAGGAGGTACATGGGAGCCGTGAGAGTGATAATACAATATGTCGACGCCTTGTGGGATTACATAATTTGAGCCCACGAGGCCGGTCATATTCCACGGACACACCAAGAGCCATCGAAACGGGCGCGACTAGCATTTGCCCGGGAACACCTACATTGGACCGTCGGTGATTGGACGAATGTGCTGTTTACGGATGTCCAGAGACGGTCTCTACTCCTCCGATTGGCGAATCCAGAGTCATCGACGACCTAATGAGAGGTACGCGCAATGTAATATGCCGGGAAGGTATATTGCCATTTGGAGGTGGATTTCTTATGGTCCTGGGGAGGCATTTCCTTAACGGGTCGTACAGAGTTGCACGTCCTAGATGGCGGTTCCCTAACCTCTGCACGGTACATCGCAGATATCCTTTATCAGTATGTCGGGCTATATGCCATTTTATTGGTGGCTGGTTACGTCCTATGGCCATGTCAAAGCGCAAACCAAACAAAGGCCAAAGTGTCACCGACCTAACTACGTTGTAATCAGGACTTGGATTGGCCAGTATACCGGTTCCCGACCTAAACACCAATTGAACATTGTTGAACATGTTGAAACTGCGAATTGCGACAGTTCTGCACCAACTGCCAGGACCCTACAGGCTGCTGGGGCAGTGCGGTGGGTCGGGGTATGGGATCAAGATTTCCGTAGAGGACTTTCGGCCCTCTTGAAAGCATACCTACGCCGGTGACAAATCGTCATCCATGTGCAGAGCGTGTCATAACACCGGGTTATCTAATTGAGTAACCCCATCACACACAACTCTCACCGCGAAACGTCCCTCATTAGAAGGAAACGCTCAGAATCACGCTGCGAGTATATGGGATTCATCAATTACAATACAGAACACATCGCAGGCCCCCAGGGGATTCCTAGTCGCCCTCGACAATCTTAACATTGTATAATGTGTACCCGAATGCCTTGTTATTTGCATCATAATGTTACACAGATTTTGGTCCTTTTTCTGGTTACCTTGTTAACAGTAATATGAGCCAGTGGTGGCGTTAATTTTTGACGGTAGTATATATATAATATATATTATATATATAATATATTATATATACTATATATAATATATATAAATATATATATATATATATTATATATATATATTATATATATATATATATATATATATATTTATATATATATATATATATATATAGTATATTATATATATATATATACATATATTATATATATATATATATATATATATATAATATATATATAAATATCTATATATATACTATATATATTTATATAATTATATACAATATATATATATATATATATATATATATATATATATATATAATATATATTAAATAATATATATATATTATATATATATATAATAATAATATATAATATCTATATAATATATATATATATATATATATATATATATATATATAATATATATATATATATATATAATAATATAATACTATATTATATATTATATAGTATATATATACTATATATATATACGTATAATATATATAATATATATATATATATATATATATTATATATATATATATATATATACTAATATTAATATATAATAGTATTTATATATATAATATATATATATATTAAAAGTGAGAGACTCAAGATGACAGAAACACTCATGTTGGAGATAGATAATAGATTTCAAACTCTGCAAAACGATAACGCATGTGCAATAGCAAACTTTTCTAAATCCTGCTAGCAAAACCAATTCTTGAACCAGTGTTTCCTAGAGGGTTAAAAAGTAATTTAGGATGCCTATGGGATGAAATGCTGCTAAAGTAGAAATTTCACCAGCCAATAAAAAGTAAAAAGCACAGAAATAGCGATATCATTGCTGAATCCATGAATGTTATTTTGGCTTTGTTTAGATGTGTCAAAAGACACTCTATCATTGATCGAAGAATATCAAAAGCGAAAAAGCTTGGAATCAGATAAAGATCCCCTGGTTTGGTAGCTTGATAATATCTTGCAGAAGTCGCCAGGAAATTCTTAGCGAATATTCCCTTCAACAAATGTACTAGTGAAGCCGGTCTCTCAGTGGTGGCGATCTCAATTTACGACTAGAGAGAGCAAACTCTGCCCTGAAAGGGCTCAGAAAAAGCTTTTTGTTTTTTGAAACATAATTTGAGGATTATTAATTTCAAACATTAATATACATAACCTTTTTCCAAATGGGTGGAGGCTGGGGAAGGAGGTTGGTGGGGTGCAAAAGAGTTGGGTCCAAGCGTCCTGCACTCTGGTAACACAGGTGTATATAACTGTTAATATATAATATATATATATATATATATATATATATATATATAATAAGTTATTAATTATATATATATATATATA
>JABUQX010086802.1:0-35000 GCA_015478945.1 Trachelipus rathkii
TAGGATGGAGGGGGCCCTTAATTTTTCTTACTTGGGTTTGCCCCTGGTTCTATCCATAGTTATTATTACAATTTATGGTCTTCTCTGGTATTTATCGAGATTGCTAATATGTGTTGTATGACTTGCACTGTCCTGTCGAAAAATTTCCTTTCTCTACTTTAAAACACTGAACTCTTCAGCTTCCTAATAGCACTTTCCTCAAATTCCAAATATACCTTTGTTGCTCTATGTGTACTCTCTCTAAGGATAACTTAAGTCTTTCTTAAATAATGGAGGCAAATCTTGTACTCATGCCAACCCTGATTATACTGGCCTAGCATAGCTATGATACACAGCTCACTTATAACCTTCTTGCTCTTGTAAATGACAATTTTTATTAACCTAACATTTTTATTAGCTTTATTCCTATCGCAGATACCTTGCACTGAGCTACTTTCAATTCCTACTTATAATTCACCACCTAAATCTTTTTTCTTAGTGCACACAAACTCTAAGCTTATCACCATTCAATCATCTATGCTAGTGTTAACTTATTAGTACCTTTATCTATGCGCAGTAGAAAGAACTTACAATTAGTCAAATTATTTACTATCGTTAATAATTTCATTTAGCCATTATCTGCCAATTAACCAAATGTAGTTTATTCAAGATCATTTGAATCTTTTCTATCCATGTCACTATCTATCTACGAGTCTAGCAGGCTCCTCATTAAACCTATCATCTTCACAACTTGAAGAACCTTACATTTAATCTTTGTCTTATAAATTCATTTTCTAGAATTGAAGGAGCAACAATAGTTTACGCCAGAAACTGCAAACAGCGTATATAGACACATTTAAAGCCTAGCAAGACCACTATATATGAGGTTGTATCCTTTATCTGAGTACTTGCATACATTTCTAATCGTTCCAACTTTGCCTTATTTTTCCTTGTCTATTGCCCTTGTCTTTAATCCAACTATGTAACACTCCATTCTAATACCCTTGTTGTACTGCTGTTGGAGCACTTTGGACAAAATCGGTTTCTTCTACTTTGCAAATATCTTTTTCATTCAGGAGCTTTGTCTTAGTCATATTCTCTGATCATGAAGAGTCTTGTTGTGACTTTCTATGGTAATTATTAGTTTATTTGAGGGTGGATCACGTCACACTGTTGTTCCAAACTTTTTTCAGACCAGAGATCTAAGCTAGCTTGCTAAAAATGTCCCAAATCTTCGTATCTACATGTTTAATAAATTGATCTCAGCAATTCATATCGTTTACTCCCAGTCAATCTTGGTACTCATTCGACGTCTGACCAGTATTCAGATTGCTTAAAATCAATTATTTGTAGCGCTGTTTTTGCGAATGATGCCGTTCTACCCTCGCTTTAAGATATTTCATCTTTTTTGTTGGGTAGGAGGCATGAGATGGTTTATCGTTTCTTCTTAGTACCTGCATCTTACTGGTGTGTTTTCATGATATTTGTTCCTATATAAGACTTAATACTTTTAGTCGTCATTGCAATATCTGTAAGCTCCTATTTATTAATGCATACCAGTAACTATTTTAGTCATCCAGGAACGATTGAGCCAATTTTTGTCCTTATATAAGATTTATAGCTAAGTATAGTCATTTGAATATTCTACTCACTTAACATTACATCATTTTAAACTCAATTTGTCCTATTTGTACTCTTTAAAATTATAGAAAGCTAAATAAAAACTTCTTATATTACAAATAGTCTTACATTCGTTAGAAACGATCTACTGGTAATCTTTCTCATTTTCTCTATCCTATAGTTGTTTCCATATCTATTTTTACCTGGTTGGCTGATTATTGTTAATATATCGATGTCTCTCCTATTTACTACGGGTGAGTGTGCGTGTGAAGTATTTGTTTTAATGTAGCTCTATGCTATCATTTGTAATGTTCCGTTCTAATCTATCTACCAAACAAGTTTCTCTTTACCTACCTCTAATCTGCGGTTTATCTTAAAATGTACTGACTAAATATAATGCTAAAATTTCTGTAGATATATGGTTGCCTTTTGTATAATTAATCTGTTTGGTCTGTAAATATCATTATCCCCATCAATTATATCTAAGCATTCTTGAAATTGTGTGGAAATATAGGCCTGCATGTTCGGAAAGGTGGGTAATAGATATTTTTTTTTATCGTACTTGCTAATTTTGGTGGGATATGATATCAGCATCATGTAGATAGTCTATATTTCATATTATGGCATGAATCCTAAATTTTCTCAACTTCAACTCTAATCCATCCATACTTTCATTGTAGTTAATAATAGAGTTTTAATTCATTTGGCAGTTCATTACGTGTATGTTCATGTTACCATTGGTCAAAAAGCTTGTCTAGTGATACAAGATTATAAATACATAATACCCTATGGTCCTATATATAAAACATAGGATATCCCATTAAATACAATAAAATTAAATAGTTTTACTTCCAGACTATATCTTGTTTTTTGTAGACATGTTCTTCTCTCTTTTCCTTTCTACCATTCCATGTCTAACTTCTTAATCTCTGGACAGAATGTCTAAAAATTCCCCTCTATTTTCATAGATTTTTTTACATTTAAGGTATTATCGTTTTAGAGCCCACTACTTGATTCTTATTCAATTTGTACTCATGGATATTTTTAATGTCAATCATTTAACAGGTATATGATGTAAATATTGCTTTAACATAAAGTTGCCACATCCGGGTGTTTTGAATCTCTGGACGCTACCTGAGCTTCCTTGACAACGTGTGAAATGAGTGATGCGCTGAATTCTAAAGAAGATACTGTCTGAGTCGGAGTTCAGGAACAGAGTGAACTACTTGGCTGAAGTCGGAAATGAGTAGTTTTATATCCGAATAGATACGGATTTGATGAGGATTATAGCTCATGCTCTACTTTTTTATTCTAATGTATGAAGCATGTGTTGCTTATAATGCAATTTGTTATATTTGATAGATGTTCTTTTTTATTAATAGAGCATTGTGAGCTCTATCTCTAAAGTACAGTTGTTCATCTAATGATAGCAAAAACCTTCGTAGATTTTGGTTATTTTTCTTCCAAATATTGAATATATCGTTCTTGGAGAACTTGTTTTTCTTTAAGCTTTTGATATTGTCATTAAGCCTTTCATCTTTTTATGATTAGATCTGTTCGAGTGTAGAATTTTTTCAGGATTATTCCAATGCGATATAAATTCTAGAGGTGTATTTTATATATAAAAAATGAATTTTTGAATCAAAATTGGTGAATTTTTATTATTTTTCTAGCTAGAGTTGAAGAAAAAAAATATAAATTTGGTTCTTTACGAATAATTTTAAATCCGATATGACTGTCGCAAGCATATTTGAAATTATCTTTTCAATGTGTCTAAATGTGAGAATGTTTTTTTTCTTTAGTTCATTGAGATCGTGGTTCCCTATGAGAATCAATTTCATTTTAAATTCTTTTGATTGATTATGAAAACTGTATTTTGATATGAAATATCTTAATGGCCTTGAAAAATTTGTTTTCCAAGCTAGTTACATTGATGATGTAACTTGTCAATGGGTAGATAAACGCAACTATCTAAGTTCCATGTGATGTTAGTTATAGTTCAGGTATATTATTGTTGTTGTTTCCTTCATTTCCTGAAATTGTTCATTTCGAAGGCAGTGAAATAATCTTTCATATATCTGTGGGTGGTGCCCGCTTTATCTTAAGTCAAGCGATAACATCACGTGATGATAAGGCAATGCTCTCAATAGTGTATTATTGGTTTTATCAAGCATTTCAAGAAGTTTTCGAATGTCTATGTATTTAGCACAACTATTAGTGGGTAATTTGAAATTGAACGATCTGGGTTTTAATATCATTTCTTATCAATCATAATCATTTTAGGCTGTGCAACATGAACATCACATATATTATGGATTGTCATTCGCGACTTTCCCATTGATATGATATCTTATGTCTATGATTTTATATTGTCTTGAAATTACAGAACCCAATCATTTAAAGAGGTCCATCTTGTAGGTAACTCACTCCACATCTTGGTCATACTATATAGTTTTATGTCTATAGTAGGACCAATAGAAGATAAATTATACTATCACCTGTTTTTGTTTTTTATAGAACTACTATAAATCTTCCATAATATATCTATATTTCATTACTTGCGCTCTATTATGAGATCATGCAATATTGTTGCTTAGGTTGTTTTTTGGTGTGGGGTTTTCGCGTGAGTCAGTCGATTGTCCATGAGTTTGTCTATCAATATCTAGTTTGATAATGCCGATGTAAAGACTTCGAGTTTTCTTATTAAGTGTCGTTAGAATATAAATTTTCAGAAATATCCAGAGTGCACTGTGCAATAGTATTCCTTGCAACAGTATATCTTAAATGATATATTGCTAATCGCGTTTCAGATCCATTATATTTTCCGATAGGGTTCCTTCAATAGTTTACTAATTTTTAGTAAATCACCTCAGTAATATAGGTGCTTGGTTGACGTCAAGTGACTATTTCATTTTCTCTCTCTATATAACTACTCTTTACGTGTTACTCACTTTCTTTCTTTTGCATTTATTTAAAATGTATTTCTTTCTCCTTCAATCGTGATTAATTGAAATACTAATTGCGTCTACAAAGTTTCCAGTCTAGTGATTTTTTCAGTGTTTTTCTCTCGGTGACTTTAGTTTTATAAGAAGTCTTTTGTAATATTTTATGTTCTCTTTTGCTTTATGGTGAGTGGTCGGACAATGGTTGGTATCTTATGCTTATAATAATGTAGTTTATTTATTTTGGGTAAGTTGTGCATTGTGCTATGGTACCCTTACATGCGTCCGTCGGTATAGCTGTCTGTGAATTCGAATGCTTTCAATGTAAACATAATAATAGTATTTTTAATCTTACCGTTGCTGTGTTAGTGGGTTGTTCTGTGGTCTTGAGTGTCCAATGGCGGGATCGCAGGAAAATGGACTACCCCTAAAGGTGTACAGTTATTTCGATCTCTCTGAATCTTCCTGTGCCCGACGCTGATCGATTTACCTAAGTTTGGTGATTTGGCTTATTGTTTCGTGGTCCTGCACTTCAAGCACTTCATTTTAGATCGTGGGTGGGGCTGCATATTGTCTAAATGTTGTTACATAATATACTTTTATTTCAATAATTTGGTTTTATTTACGGTTTTCTATAACAGCTTCGTTGTCTTATTCACTAACTTAAAGTTTTTTATATTTTACTATATTCGTCTTTATCTTTATTTCAAATTACACCCCTTAATTCTTCAGCTTTGAATTAGATGGATTTCTCCATGGAGAATACATTCTGGGTATAAATCTTCACAATATTTAAAATTTTTTTTACAAACATTGCTTTATATATTTTCCATCACTCAGTCATGCTCTGGAACTTATTTCTTTCAGCCGCAATAGAAAAGGTTCTGCTCTCTTCTATTATGTCAATTTTGTTTGCCATGAGATTTGCCAACCTTGCTGTTTATTGTCTTCTAATACCTGTGTCTATGCCTTTATCTATCCTATTCTATGCATGTAGAAGGTCTTGTGTGTTCTTGCATTGTGGTGGTGGATAAGATGAGTGTATGCATTGTCGGTGAGTGCGACAAGTCTCTATTGTGTTATTTGTGTTAATATGTGGTTAATTAGTTTTTGTGCAATTGTGTGTGATATTACTGTTGTAGATTAAAAGTAAAAAAACGCCAGATGTAGAAGTAAGCATACTTAAACTAAATTTGTCCTTATCTTAATTTTTGAGAGGTTTTGTTTCACTTCTTTTTTCTCGATGATGTTGGATTCAATCTCCTGCTTGCTACTATCAGTCTTCTCATATGCTGGAGTAATGTCTACGTCTTAGGAGTTAGGCGAAAATAACATCTACCTTGTGTATCATGGAATTCAATTCTCTTCCTCTTTTCTTGTTAGCAGTATAAGACTTGGTCCGAGTAGTTCGAGCGTCTTCGATTGATAAGTCAGTTGGGTTGTATACTATCAAATATCTTGGAATGCGTTGTAAATTTCTTTAACATGCTTCTACGAGTTCCAATAAATAACCTATAAAACTACATAGAGATATTTGATACAAAATAAAGGTAATAAAATCCTCCTTTCTTGTATTTTTGATTATCCATAGGTAAGAAGCATTTTATTGTGATAGTATCATTAAAACGTTTTCCTTCTCCTTAACAATCTCATACTTATTCATATCCCATAAATTTATAATTACTATTATTGATATAAGATTTAATTCAATGTTAATCATAAAATTTCATTAGCTACGGTTACGGTTCCTTTAAGTTATTTTTCATTAGTTATATCATTATTTCCTCTATCAATCATTCCCCTTTTTTCTCTAAATTATTCAATTGGTTTTAAATACCTGTGGAATATCGCGCGTATCTTTGTTACTCTTTATTCCCTACAGGTATTCTTCTATTCTATGATAGTCAATCTCTTAGACCTCAAGAATTGTCTCACATTGAATACTCTTAATGAAGTAGTGGCTAGTAATTTTGTTAGAGTTTTATGGTCTAATTCTGTTATGATTATATAGTTGGTTCTGTAATTTAAGACAAAGAGTTTATTGTGCATAAAATCAATTTTTTTGATCTAAAATTTTTAAACAGTTAAATAACTATTTCTTTTTTCTTTTGTAGCCTGTCTTTATCTTTTATCGCCTTATGTGTGAATATGAGATTTTCATGGTACTTAGTTGTTAGTTAGGTCTAATAGGAGTTGTAAAGATTATATTTTCCTAGTTTTGTATGGCACATTGCCTTGCAGTGTTAGTGCTTAGAGTAAAATGAAGAGGATGGAGCCTCCCTTTCATCACAACTGCAATTTTTGCTGCAAATCCAATACGTAGGCTTACCATTTGATTCAATGCTAAAAATAAGGATCTAATCCTCCATTGATGTAAATTGTCTCTGCAGGGAACGTATCCTCGCTGCTTCGTTATGAAATCGGTCTTAGCAACAATGGGCAAACGAAATTTATGATATCGGAGTTGAGAAATAACTATGAATGAACAGATAATAATTGCATTACATTCATAATCACAAAACCAAGAAATAAAAACTTGAGAAATTTGAACTTTCATGGCCCTAGGCCAACTGCACTTAGATGGTATGACTTGCTTAAGTGTATGTTTACTAGATGATGTGATGTGTTATTATTTTGATAAAATTGAAATTAACTAAAAATGAAAATTGATTTACAGTAATAAATTTTTAATTTTATTTAATAATTGTTAAATCAACTTTATGGGTGCTGGAATGGTGAACCCTTTCACATTTTTTTTTTAAATTAATGTCTAAAAATACAAACATGTGTAATTAAATGTAATCAAATCTGGTCTTATGGGAATGCCTTCACCTGCGTCGAATCAACCTTCACGATGCACTTATGTTTCGACACCTTGTCCTCTTGGGCTGGGTGTCTGATCACTCGTTTATTTCGTATGTTGTAGAAATTTGTACGTTTTTATAAATTCTTCCTGAAAATCCATTTAGAACAAGCTCACGCTATTATAAATCATTATATATATATTATATATTTCTAGGTATTGTTCTATGTTTGAATACTATGTTATAATATATTGTCTAGTGATGAATATAATATTATAGTATATTTATATATATATAATATATTTTTTGGGTGTATTTATATATATAGTATAGATTTATTATATATGTTATTATAGATTTTAGTATATAGTATAGTATATAATATATATAATAGGGTACGCTCTTATTAGTTTTGTTATTTAATTTTATTGTATGTATTAATTTTAGAATATCGGATATGTGGGATATGTTGTTGTTTCTATATAAGTATTATATATATTGAGTATATATTAGTGAGATGAAGTATTATATATTAGTTGCATAGTGTGGTTATATAAGTATATAAATTCTACCACAAGGTGTACCTAGATATTTTCATTTTTTGCGTTACATCATATACCAGGAATTACTAATCTACTGATAAAAAGTTTTGCTGGAAAGGGCATTATTTTGACATACCCCATAGATCAATTCTTATTTAGCATAAATAATAATAGTACTGCTTTTAGCAATTCAATACACAGTGTATTAACATTATCCTACCAGTCAATATTGTAAGAGGATGTAACTCAGATAGTATCAAGTCGGTTCAAATGTATGGTATAATAAGATATTTCTTCATTTAAATTCAAAATGTTATATTTCCAAAATTTTCATTTTTCGATATATTAAACACCATTGCTTAAGAAATAATGATTTTGAAATATTATGATATTAAGAATCAAAAAATTAATTCAATAAACTTTATTGAGCATTAATAAAAAAAAAAGTTTAATAAATTCTTTGAGTAATTATTAATGAAATGGGGATCGACAGATTTTCATAGCATAATCTTGCTAATTGCCTCAGCAAATAATTCTTTCGCAAGCGTGAGAGTGTTATGGTGTGTGTTTGCTGGGGGATGTTATGTTCTTGACCGTCTTGGGATTCCTATGTGGGTGTTTTTGTGTGTTCTTTTTTGGTTTGTGTGGGTTGGTTTTTGTTGGGTTGGTTGTTTGCTGGGTTGTTGTTTAGGTTAGATTACTAAGTTTATTTAGATCTCCTTCAGTTCTATTCTGTTTGTACAGTGGCTGTGATCATTTTTTTATTATTTGCAACAAGTTTTAGTGTTGATGTTGATGATGTTTTAAATATATTTCAAGGCGAGATGTTTAGAAACCCAATACAAAAATACCATTAGCTTAACCATTCAAATATTATGCAAAAGGGAGTGGGCTTAGTACCTTGTTGCAAGGAATAGTTAATAAGGTGACCTGAAGTAGTTTATCTTTTTAATTTAAAAGTTAAGTTTCTTAGGCTATTGTTCCAAGTTAATGTATGAAAATTTGGGATGAAATTCAGATATAGGAATTGGTTAACAATTTTCAAATGTTTGTTTTTTCATCAATGTTACTAAGAAAGATTGGATAATTTAGTGTTGTAAGACTTAATAGTTCTTGGTATGTATCTAATTAATAGACTGCGAGTAATGTGAATTTGAGTTAGAAGATAATTAACTCTTTACTGGTATCGAGGTAAGTCTACAGTCCTGATCGGTAAGTATGTTTGAACATCATCTGAATGAAGGCGTTAGATGAGTCATGTCAAAGGCAATGCAATTAATGATTTTTTAAGCAAATTAAACATTTTAAGCAACTAAACGTTAAAGTGATAAGGATTTGTGCATATTATAAGAAAGGTAGTAAGGGAAATTATAGACCAATTATAGGTCAGTTAGGTTAACATCTCTTGTTGTAAAAGTTTTGGAAAAGTAACTGAAAGTCTCATATATAAAAAATATTGAAAGAATACAAAATATCTGTAAGACTTCCGAGTTTTGATGAACAATTATAGTTTAAGGGTCAAAATTTTTTAGAATTTATGATTTAAATACTGATATGTTTTTTTTGACCAAGGATATAAAAAAAAATTGTATTATTTAGACTGTCTACAAAGCCTTTGAATAGTTTCCCCTATTAAGGCTGATGAAGTTATTGCAATTTGATATATATAGTTAAGTCGTTTGTGGTACATGGTGGATTTAAAAGTGTTTGTGAATTAGGAAAACAGTTGTTACAACAAATGGCAGATCAATGTCAATCATTGAGAAATTAGTGTAAGATGGTGTTCACAGGTTCAGTCTGGCCATATTGTTCCTGGCATAATATTAAGCAATATTTAGATCAGGGACTTAAAGCAAGGTTCCTTAAGTTTGCAGAATGATACTGTAAAGTTTCCACTTCTGTCAGTTAGGGATGAGTGAAGAGTTCTTAAGAGTTCAAAATATCTTGGAATGATACTTTCTTGGTGGGCAGAGTACGTGGCAAATGAATCTTTAATAGTAAAAAGTGTAGATTCTTCACCTAGTACTCAAATAAAAGTTTAACTACGAGATATGATGGGGATTGGCTTGAGTCTGTGGATCCAAGAATAAAGATTAGGTGTTGATTATTATTGCTGTATATTGATAAGTAGCTAATAAGTTGTTTGGACTAGAATAAAGCTTAATAAGATGCTGGGCCATAATAAATAGCAATGTTGTTTACCTTTGTTTGAAACTGATAGTAATACTGTATAATTAGCTATGTTAGCAGTAACTAGAGTTATTTGGTGCACAGTTCAGCCTCTTATTTTAAGGAGACTTGGTATGCTAAAAGAGAGAGTGCAACATAGAGCAAGAAGAAGGATGATTTCTGGTTTGAGGGTAAGACTAAGAGGGAGAGGCTGGAAGATTAGTGAATTGTTTTCTGTAGAATAAGCGATTTCTCAAGGGGTCATTTTACAAGGTGCTAACGTAAAATTATTTTTACAATCTATTATAATACATGGAGACCTAATAAATTCTTGTCGTAGTAAGGTCCATGGGCTGTGGAAGGGAACAGATTAAGGTAATGAGGCAGTTATTTACCTTGTGGAATCCCAGGAGAAAGTAATTGGAGGGGATACTGGATCACGCCAAGCGAATATTATGAATATATTGCATGCATCAGGAAATTTCCAATAACTAATAGATCCTTCAATATAGAAAAATAATATATACTTAAAATAATATATGATAACGGTCGAACTCAACAAGATGTTTTGTATGCTGTAAGACTTTCTGAACAATGCATGGTGACCCAGTAATATGGAGACCCATTTAGAATCTTCTATCTGGAGTAGTGCCAGACTAGCCCATCCTGCTAATATCTCCGTCTATATGCATATACAATCACTAAAAATAAAATTCCATGTAATCAGAGTGGAAGTAAGGCTATAAATATTAAAGAGGGTAAATGAGTTATAAAATCTTTAATCTAACCAAAGACATGTAATATAATACAAATGGATAACTGTAGTATCTCTTACAATGTAGTAAATGCCCTAAGAAAAGGTCTATTATGATAAAATGTATATTTAGGTAAGCGAGTAACTTCCACCAAAAAGCTGGATTCAGATAATATATAATACAAAGAATGTCTTAAAAGATGAAAACAAAAACGAAAGGATTTTAGTATTGTTCGCATGACAAAAAAAAAAGATACTTGAGTCCAATGTGAATTATAATTGTTTGTGTAATGAGAACAGATTCAATAATTTAATAGGTGGCATCTCACTTATTATAGTTAAGTCGAATCCACCATGAGTGCGAATCTTCATATTAAATGCTGAACTGCGTAATTTATTCGTCCAAAGATTGCGCACTTTTGATTGTGCTGAATGAGTAAGTCCTTCAATAGCACTGAATTTGTCTACTAAAGATTAAGCCCTCAGATAAATACTCAATTCTCTAAGATCAACCCCCTAAATTAGCACCTTCACTGAGCTGTCAGTAGAAGGGTTGTCATACATATTGATTCTACAAATCGGGCTGATCTCACTTCATGATCTTCATCTTGTAAGGAACTAGATAATTCTATAATCTGGGGGAAATGTGGCACAAATAAATTAGTCACCAATGTTTTATATGTATTTATATACATATAGAGCATTGTGATATATGACCATAAGACACTTAGTCACAATTATTAAACTTCTGTGATATTGATGACATGCTGATAGAGTTTGCTTATTTCGTATACGTGGTGGCAAATCAAAGATCTCCAATTAGCGGTTTGTTTATAAAAATCTGAAAACTTATTACTTCTATGCCTGAGATGTCATATAAATGATTAAAACATTCAGAAAAAACAGGGTTAGGTAGCATATGGACATTAACATAAGTGAACATTAATGTACAAAAATGAAGGTAAATAAATGCATTAATCTAATTTACATAAATGGAAATGAAAACCATCAATAATGGTGATGGTAAGCTCTCCATTATAACAGAAACCAGGTGGCACATAAGAAAATTAAGAGAAGGCATGACATCTGATATAAGAAGAATCATTCAGTGAATCGGAGGTTATTAATTTTTGGAATGGTATGCCACAGGAGGAGGAGGTTGAGTGTGACTTGATTGCAACATTTAAGAAAGGTATATGGATGGTTTGGGATCATAGTATATTTTGACTAAACCAAATTGGCAGGTTTTTAGTTACAGTTTATTGAGGTTAAACTCAAATGCAGCTTAAAAACTCTTGATGCACTTTTGTAGTTGTGTTTAGCTGTTTTTTTTATTAAGCCAAATAGTTTTTTTTCTTTTCTTTTAGTGTAGACTTTGTGTATTATCTAAGTTAATTGAAAACTTTCTCCTGCTTTGTGGATTTGCATGACATGTTTGGTTAGTGGTTGAACTGGAACAGCTCGATTAGGCCCTCAAATGTGGCTTTTACTGTCTCTATATTTCTAAATGTCCTATCTCGGTGTTTTTTAGGAGTGGTTGTACATAATTGGATATAGGAGTGGTTAAAGAACAGAACACAGTATGTAGTATTAAATGGCAATAAATCATCATGGAAGCTGGTGAAGAGTGGGGTTCTAAAGGGTTCTGTGCTGGGTCCTCTTCCTAATTTCTCTAATTTAAGCCATTTCCATTTTGCATTGTTTGTCTTTTAATTGGTTGCTAGAACTTCAGTATATTTGGAAAAAATCGAGATTGTTTACAAAATACTTGTGAATACTAATAAGATTTGAGCAAGTGTTGTTGAATAACAAAAATAAAAAATAACATTTGTTTTTATTAACCAATATTGAATCTATTGTGGTGGAATTTATTGATTTGGAAAAATTAATTTAAAGCTGAATCATGAATGAAACATTCATCAAATCAATAACCTACTACACCGCCATCTTGTTCCTATTCCTAAACTTGATTTAGCATTTTTCCTTAAAATTAAGCCAGCATGGGAAATAGCAACTCTACAGAATTTAGGAATAATCCTACGTTTGTGAGCATTTCCTAATATTTTGTGCATAAATTTAGTACAAAATGGAATGCAACTTAGAAACAATGCCAAAATGAATAACTCCTTTAATGTTAATGATTTGGATAAGGGAACAAAATAGTTTTTAAATTTGTTGATGACACTATGCTGGAATTACATTGTTTAAAAGTATTGAGGATGTTTGAGAGAGAACCCATGATTAGAACTCAATCTTGGTTGATTCTGAAAAAGTGGCAATATAATTTTAATAATTTGTTAAGGTCTCCCCAGGGTTATTATTGAGAAGAAATTTAAATTATGGAATGTGTGGGGAATGGATTGAGTCAGTAGACGAAAAAGATTTGGGTGTGAATATGTGATTTGTGGTAATTTGATTTGGGCTCATTCATATATTAATTAATAATTAATATTTTTAATATGCTTGGAGGAATACATTGCAGAGAAGGTCTTTTGGGATTTAAAAACAGTGACCCTAACTTTTTAAAGGTCGAAGAGGTCTTGGCGGTACACCCTCAACTAGAACGCGATTTTTTTTTATTTATTTAATTTTTAATAAGTTCACTCCGAGTCTTGCCCTATTATAATAGGGAAACTACTCTTAGGTAATTTCTAAACTAATCTAATGGGATCAAGTCAGTTCTGTTTGTTGAACTCTGTTGCAACCATATTATGTAGAAAGTATTGATTCAGTTTACAAAACATTTTCAGCCATTAACATTGTAAATGTAAGTTCTTTTCATATTAAAAGTTAAAGAAGAAAGCATGCCAATCAAGACTATTGAGTTTTTTTTTTTTAGCAACAGAGTAGTTAATTATTTTTGGAATGTTTA
Source organism: Trachelipus rathkii (assembly GCA_015478945.1). Lineage (NCBI taxonomy): Eukaryota > Metazoa > Arthropoda > Malacostraca > Isopoda > Trachelipodidae > Trachelipus > Trachelipus rathkii. Next base: position 13,683 of record JABUQX010086802.1, read on the forward strand.
CTTACAGGATATGATTGATTAGTAAACTTTTACCATTAAGAAAAAGTTAGATCAATAGCATATAAATTAAAGTAAAGTATGATCTCAACTTTCTAAAGGCCATGTTTGAATGTGCTGCATATTTTATGATTTGATTAATGTCAGACTAGTACCAGGATTAATTTGGAGTCTCACACTTTATGGAGGTCAATCCCACAGATGTGGTCCCCCCACCCCCTCATAAACAAAAATAAAAGAAAAAAGTGTCTCATAACACATTCTTTAAAAAAAATTTATATTTCCATGCTCTAATTTTATTGATAATTAATTATTTAAACATGAAAGCTAAACATTTGTTATTTCTCTTAACATCATCACATTTGTTGGCAGTTACCTCGTGGTATGTCAATTTTTTTTGTCATTCATTCTTGTTTGCTTCTTAGTTGATATGTTAGTTTGACTTATTTTCATCACTTGCTGGTAATTCTGTAGACATTCTCAAGTAGGGCTTTCAATTGTGATAATTAAAGCAAAAATTTGCATATTTAATGTACAATCGTGCTTTAAACTTATAATTTTATGAATAGGCTTAACATTTTAGGCTTTTAACAAAGGTTCCTGAAAATAATAGATGTATATTTGGGTGTAAATTTTAAAGGGTTAGTCTACTTTTTTAAAGTCTGATTTGGAGGGGAGGGGGGGAAGTTACAGCTATAACTGGTTATTCTAAATAAAATTTTTGTCTTTAAATCTTACTGCAGCAGCGGAAATCTTACAGCCGTAGGATAACTTGTAAATCAACCTTTTATGGGGTACCTTATCAAGAACTTTGCTAAAACCCAGATACAGTATACAAAATCACCTGGATCTCCTTTCTCGATACACACAATAATATGTTCCATAAATTCCAAAAAACTGTCTGATGTGATTTACCCTTCCTAAAGGAAGCCGATGATGGCCAAATTCAAAAATAAACAAAAAATATTGGTTTGTATTATCCTGCTACTGTTTTTTGTCATAATTGGGTCACATACATAACCGACTTTAAATTCGTTATCTAATAATTGAAGAGACCATATTAAATATAAATAATATGTACACATTACCACCTTTAGATTCTCCATCTTGCGATTTCGGGCAACTGGCCAAGAAAAATAAATGTCTTGAGTTGATTTCTTTCCCCAATAACCTCTTCAATTTTTTAAGAAATACGAAAATTCATTTATCACTCTGATGCTAACTATTATCGTAATTATAAGAATTGCGGTATGTAACTAATTTTGTCATCAAAGCTGACCACTTTGTCATTTATCTTAGTAGCACCAAATTTTCTGCTATTTATGTAATTTTTTTTATATTATTTTTGTCCAATTACTTTCTGATTCCTAGTAATCTTATTACTCGGATTTAGCTCAATTCCTCCATCTCCATAAATTGTCCAAATGTACTAATATCTATTTCGAACCTCCTTGAACACTTATGCTCAAACCTAATTTTATCTCTTATCTCTGTACTCCATCAATTGGGCTTTAAAACTGTTTTGCCCTGATTTCATCCGAGTACTATAGTACTAAAGAAAGGTATTAAAAAAAATATTAAAAAATGTTAAAAAAAAAATAGTTCACATCTTTATTAATAGAAGAAATGTTTACTGTAGATTTTGAGATATTTTTCAGAATGGATATAAGTACCAGTTCGACTGGAACTAGAACCAAATATGAAATTCCTATTAGAAATCTTGCTGGACTGGAATTTCGGTACACCTCTAATATATTTAGATAATTTTTGCTATATTTGAATAAGATCAGAATGAATCAAGAGTAAAATACTTACAGTAGTCATTCAATTTTATACTAATTGTGTCAAATTCGTTTTTTTTTTTTCTGCACTCTTAATTGTAGACTTCGTAAGATTTCCAAGTTGCAAATTGATGAGAATGAGTAGCATCTAATTTTTGATTTAGTATGAATAAGTGTTTCAAAGCTATTTCTTTTTTTCTTTATAGTTAATAATGAATGAATTATCACAATGGAATAGTATTTGAAATTATTAGATTAATGCTGCAATGGGTGTGCATTTGAAACAACACTAAGAAAGGACAGACTGCCTTGCGTTCACTACGATTTTCATGTGATTATGTTAATTACACTAGTTACAGTAAAGAATTGAGTTGTCAAATTTGCAGGTTGCAATAAAACTCTACTCAAATAAAACCTGCTAGTTATAATTTTTTTTTTTTTTTATTTTGTGGAATAAATTCAGATTGAAGTAACCTAGGTTCCAAATCAGTATGTATACACTATAATAAATTATGACTATTTATAAGTTAGGTTTCTTTCCTTTTGACTAAGATTTTTTGCACTTGTTACTTGCTGAGTATTGAGAAAATAATTGATCCTAAATGTGTAAATAATTAACATAACAATCTTTATAGAAATATTTACACCCAAATATGAAGTACATTCATTCTTTTTATTAAGTTTAATTAAAATTCTTTTTTTCCCTTTATATATAAAAAAAGGTATCCATTATTAAAAATGTTTCATAATTCTTTGTATATTTTCATGAGCTACAGCACCTTTTCAGCTCCCTAGTTTCATTTTCACTTTACTTCCATACAAGACACATATGTTTTGAAAGAGTCACTTTAGAGCTGACTCCTGAGCTGCATGCAGGGAACATACAGAGAATTGTCAGATCAAACTCCCCCCCTCTGGAAATTTTTATTTATCAATTTTTACAGTTTAAAAGCTCCATCAACTCTGAACAAGATCCTGTTTTTCAGTTAGATTATTTTTTGTCAAGCATATAACAAACAAAACGCTCGAGTCTCATCTATTAATTATAGTTTTATGAAAATCGACATGTTTCGCTATAATTGATGATAAAGTCAGTAGACAAATGTTATATAGTTTGGGGCATGTCACTTTGGAGTGTCAAGAGTGTATATTGACATTTTAACATGAAGAAAAAAGAGATTTTCATCATTTGGATAAAATAACTTGTTATGCATTTGGGAGCAAGCAAATTCACAAATGATATCTCCAAAACAAATGAGCTGCTTCCTCCAAAGTTTAATTGTTTCTTGAAGAAGGAAGATTTGGTTCTTGATTTCATTTTAAGCTAAATTCTTTCGCATACTGCAAGTTGGGTATGTGTGATTCCCATTCCTGCTGAAATCATTGATGTGCCGAAGACTCTTGTGGAACTCTCTCCAGCATATCTAAGTTTTCAAACAGCAATATGTCAGAACTTTTTTTTTCTTTAACACTGGATACTTACAAGCTATTAAATTTTTTATTCTGTTAATAGCTTAAAATTCTTCTTGTTGACTTTGTTGGGGTAAACTACAATCTCAGCGTTTTAGAAAACTAGTCTACATTAAACGATCAAACTATCGAAACTGGAACACGAGTCTGATGCCAATTCTAACCCCCTTAAAATGGACATAAAATTTCAAAATTTTCAGCCAATTTGTGAACCATATAACACAAACCTGTAGCATTTCTTTTGACCTCCTGAAAAGTCGTTTCCCCAGGTGTTTCTGTGTCTGTAGTCCTTGTTTTGGTATTTTCTAATTTTGGAAAATCTAGGTTTTTGACATTTGACGAAACTCCTTCTACTATTATCGATAGAAATGACTTCAAACTATGAAAAATACAAAGATTGGACTATTATCCTAAAAGTGTTGGAACAGAATTTTTGATATTTGAACCTCCATACTCTAGTAATTACCACAATTAATAATGAATATCTACACTAAGTTCGGCACCTAAATGAGGAAAACAAACTTAAATTAATTGTTCTGTCCTTCAATTTCCCGATCGCACATGACAAATTTTCAGGACGATTTGCAGTCGTAAAAGATGCACATTTTTTTGTAGATAATTTCTTTGTATATACAGTAGTTGTGGACGGTTTTGGATCATAATTTTCAATAACAAAATTTTTGGAAAGTTTTTTAAATAAATTTCTTTTGGTTGTAAAAATAATAGTTAACTAATAATAATAATTAGGTGTATCATGCCCAACTATACAAGTCCCGAAAATTTGATGTAATCAAATTAAATAAGAGAAAAAAAATATATTCTTACATATATATTTTATAACTATTAATATTTTTGAAAAAGTGAAAATATTGAGATATTTTTTTTTCTACTTTATCTATCAACATCAAATTTTCAGGGCTTTATAGTTGGGTCATTTTACAATTTTTAAACTTAAATTATTTGTTTTTTGTATACTCAAAAGAAAAATTTTTATTCTAAAAATTCAAAAAATCAATGAATTTTTTTTGAAATTGTTTCAAGAAAAAATCTCCAAACTACTGCATATACAACAAATTTATCTAAGTAAAAATGTGCATCTCCTTGACTACATATACCCTGAAAATTCCCAATACAATCTGCTCATAATCAGAAAAATTAAATATTCCAATTTTACATTTCAAAACCCACAAATAGTTAGGTTTTGTAAAAATCGGAAAATGCTCAGATATTGGGTCAAATATCAAAATTCCTCTGTTCCTACACTTTTTAAGATAATAGTCCAATTTAATGTATTTCTTGCAAGTTGATATGTCATTTCGAGTAAATCTAGGTTTCATAGGAGAGTTTTGACAAATGGTCAAAAACCTAGATTATTCAAAATGTTTAAAATACCCAAAACAATGACTACAGACATCAGAAGAATTTATACAACTGATACGACTTTTAGAGGTCAGGGAAAAACTACCAGTTAGTGTTTATATCGTCAATAATACGCTTGAAAATTTCGAATTTATTCCACTTTTTTATGGGGGGTGAAAATTGGCCAGCCCGAAGAAAAAAATTGGACCCTCTCCGTCTGTTAAGAAATATTTGGAACTGTATTTTGTTGATTCATTGCATCTCGTCTGATTCTTACTTCCTCTGAACTCACTCACTCCTCTTTCATTTTGTCTTGATTGTCTCTATGCCTCGGCATGCTGCATGACCTGGAGGTTTCCTGGTATTAAAGCACAAATAATATTCAATTTAATGACGTTGCGCGGATCGTCGACTTTCTCTTAATTAAACAAAGCACACTAGAAAAGTTAGGTTATTTTACCCCAAAGGTACATGAACGCTCAGATGTAGGGTTCATTTGTATTTATTTGGCAGAGGAATTGTGATCTAGGCTTATGTTATGTTTCAAATACCATACTGGTAGATAGTCATCTTTGCACCCTTGTTCAGATTCTTCCAACCAGACTGTGCATGTTGATATGCATCTGAGAATGTCACACCATCGTAGAAACTTTCCACTTTGTCGGTAAATTGGCGTTGTCGGACATCTCTCTAATGGTGGTCTTCGTAGCATTGTATATGTTACTAACTTTGTCTGTTATGCTGTGGTGAACCACACAATTCTTCTATTATTTAGTAATAGCTTGCACTCTAATTGCAAAGGTTGATGACACAAGATTTCTTGACTTTCAGACATTCAGTTTTAAAAATTGAAAGGAACAAAGCTAGATGACAGGAAAGAAGCATTAACTACAGCAGGGATCTCCAAACCTTTTAGCCTAAGAGCCACAGTGACTCCTCCCTCCACTAAGTCCCAAGGGCCAAGACCTAGCTAAGTTCATAATTCATAATATACAATACGTTATTTGATATGTCTAAGATATATGACAAGTGCTGAAATCTTATGAAAAACGAAAAAATTGTTGAACTATATGTATTCCTATAAAGTGTAATAAATACATAGCATTAGTTTAATCGTAGAGTTGGAGTTTTATTTAATTAAAAGTGTCTATTAAATGATAATAACCAGTGTAATATTCTATACTGCGGGCCCTATGATTTAGGTCACTTATACTCGTCGTGAGCCGAGGTTACTTTATGGCACGGGGGGCTATTTAAGTTTTATTGTGAGATGTAACACACTATCATATACTGATACTAACAAAAATAAGAGTAAAGTAGGTGGAAGCAGTTTGACTCACTGCATAATACTTTTTACTTCACTTGATATTTTACACAATGCATTTATATAAATATATTATAATAAATCAAATGTTATACACTAGTTAACTACTATAAAGTCATAAGTTTATACTGATAAAAAGCTATAGATAATTAAAAGAAAAAATACAAAGATAAGTAAAAAGGAATGAAGTAACACTCCTGTTTGATGTCATAGCCCCTCCGCTACTCACCCCCTCTATACAGTATATTCTAAACTCTTTAGAGAACGCTTCAGATGATCCTGGTCGGTCTCATATATAGTATAATATGAAATATTATTTATTTATATTTTATTAAAAATATGGGGGGTTAAATGGTAAATAAAAAATAAAAAAAAAAATTAGGGGATAATAAAAATACTATAGGGGTAAATCTCTTATACCTTATGGGGGTGGGGGAGTAAAATTGTGACATAGCAAGCTAAGGAATAAAACATAGGTATACAAGGTGAATAAATAATCCTAGTAATAGCAAGCACAAATTGAATAGATTACTCACAAAAGTCACTTTATACAAATCTCGATGTGACAAGCAAGAAAATATGTCCGAGGTAAGGAAGCGATGAAAGCAACACTATCATCACACAGAGCAATGCACACTCACTCTTGCGGAATACAAATAATGATACCTATAATTTATAGTCATACTTTTTTCATCAAACTACATGACCTTTTGCCCAGAAGAAGTATAAATAATATATAATATATAATTATATAATATATAATTATATATTATATATATATAATATATTAATATTATAATATATATATATAATATATATATATATATTATATTATAATACTATAATATAATATATATATATATATTAATATATAATATATATAATATTAATATATATAGTATATATATATATTAATATATATATAATATATTAATATTATATATATATATATATAATTATATATAATATATATATCTATTATATATATAATATATCTAATATATATCAATATATATATATATATTATATAATATATGTATATTATACTATATATATATATTATATTAATATATAATATATATATATATATATATATATATTATATATATAATAATAAATATATACTATAAATATATATTAATATATATATATTAATATATATTATAATATAATTAATATTAAAATTATGTACATATTAAAAATTGATTTTTTTTTTAATCCTTATAGAACATTGATTGATACCAACTTTCGTGAGTCATAAATACTTGGCACACGAACTTTAAAGTAGTTTCTTATTGGAATACTATCATAAAAAGTAGAATTAAGATAAGAAAAAATGGCTTTTTAGATAATTTGGGATTTATATTTTTATTTATTATTTATTATTTTTTTTTTTTTTTAATAAGTCATTCTATTGATGTGAGTTATATAAGTTGTAGTGGAGGTAGAATTATTGAGGTAATTATATCACGAATTATATCAATAGATAAAATAGGTGTCGCTCATCATATATATATACTACAAAGGTTATTTTATTATTGGGGGGTTTTTGTTTTATTAAAAATTTTTTAATTTTATATTATCTGAGAGAAGGGGGGATAAGGTATTCATTCTATGAAAAACTTTTATATTTATTCAATTTTAATATTATAATTTACTGTATTACTGAAAGTTATTCTATTAACTGGACATTACCACCTACTATGTAAGGTAATAGTGGACAATGCGCGACTCTTATTGAATGACTTTTCGGGTATTTAACCGTCGTCGAGTCTTGTCCGTGTATATATAGGTATATATAATCCATATATCTGTAATTATTTAGTATATATGCTATATCTCACAATCACTTTTATCAATTTAATATATATATATATATAATTATATATATTATATATATATATATTAAATTATATTAATATATATATATATATATATACTATATATATAATATTAATATATATTAATAATATACATAATATAAATATATATATAATAATATATAGTATATAATAATATATAAATATTATATTATATTATATAATAATATATATATATATAATATATATATTATATATTATAATATATATTAATAAAAATATATATATTAAATATAATAATTATATATATTACATATATAATAATATAAATCTATATAAGTATATATATATACATATATATATATATATATATATATATACTATATTAATATATAATTAAAATATATATATATATATAATATATATATTATATATATATATATATATATATTATATATATATAATTATAATTATAATTATATATATATTAATTATAATTATATATAATATATATATATATAATATATATATAAATTATATATTTATATATATATTATATATATATATATTAATATATATAGCTAGATAAACAATATATATATAGTAATTCAATTATATATAATATTATATAATAGATTTGTGTATGTGAAGTATTGTCACGTGTATATATGAGAGAATATTTTTTCTTAATTAATTTATTTCTCTCTCATCTTCACTCCTCTGTTAGTGAGTCTAGCAAGCTGAGTGAGGAATGTGGTATATAATAAAGTATAGTGTGTATGTGTTTAGATGTGTATGTGTTGTTGATGTATTATTAGTGTGTTTAGTGTGTGTGTGTGTGTAGTGTGTGTGAGTGAGTGAGTGAGTGAGTAGGTATGTGTTGATGTAGTGTGTGATGTTGTAGTAGTTGTGTTTGATGTTGGTATATCGTCACACTAGCAAATATATGGTTTATACGCCGAGCTCTTACCTCCTGTATACGATTGAATGATCAAAATCCATAGAACACGTGAGACTACAATAATCACTTACTTCTTAGGCTTCATTATATCAGTGAGCTGATCACTATTTTAATATATAACTATTAATATATATATATATATTAAATTATAATATATATATATATATTAATATATATATATTAATAATAATATATATATATATATATATATAATATAATATATACTATATATATATATTATATATATAATATAATATATATATATATATATATATATACTATATTAATATATATAATTTATTATATCATTAATATTATATAATATATAATATAATATATATTATTATATATAATATATATTAAATATATCTATATATATATATAATATATATAATATATTATAATATACCTAGTAATTAATAATATATTGATTATGAGGTATGTATTTAACAATTTTTTGACGATAATGAGAAATACGATAATTTAAATAAATGAATTCTTTCTTATATTTTTTATACAATATGTAAATTAACCTTATGAACTACTATATATAACTATTATAAATATACATTATATATAAAGTAGTGGATCTAAAGTCACTTATATGTATTTGAGTCTTTTTTATCATAATATTTATCTTGTAATAATAATAATAATTAATAATTCAATAATATATAATTAAATAATAATATAATAATATAAATTAATAAATATAATATTAAATATAATAATAAATATTTTATTAATAGATTATATATATATATTATATAATAATTTATTAATCAATTTAAATCTATTTCATGTCCTTATAATTATAAGATATTTTCAACTTAAATATATTTATTTATAATTCAAATATAACAATGTATCAAGATTATTATAATGTTCAATTTATATATATATATATAAACATTTGTGACTTTATAAAATTATTCTAATAATGAGAAGATATAGGTAAAGACATGCGTGAATGATTCTTTGTGCACTTTAAATAAATATAATATTTTTTTGAGATTTTAAAATATATGTGTATATTAGCAGAAACATAATCCTTCTGCCCAAGTTTTGGTGTAATCCGATTTCGCCTTTTGAGATTTATTTTTTGTCACCCTTGACACATATCATAATACAACAGGCCTTATAGCACTCATTACAATAGATAAGAGGGTTGGAGTGAAGCTACACAGGAGATATTTTAATACACATATATATAGTATATAGTATATATATAATTTATATATATATTATATTATACCGTATATATAATTATAATTATTGAAAATATTAAATTTATTATTCCTTCGCCATGTTATGAATGACATTTAATTAATGAATCTAAAACACCTACATATTCAACGAATATTTTATTTTCACATTTTTCTTTTTCTTCACTTCTTCATATACTTATATCCTTTAACATTTTGAATTCACTGATGAAATTGGTTAGATTTTCAACTTTTATTTCTTTACTTTGAGTAATCTTTATCCTTATACTAATTAGTCCTCAATAACATGATGAAAAGTGATAAAATTTAACTCACTCAGATACTTCTTTAATGTAACTACTTATAGTGAAATAACTTCCAACGGTGTCAGTAATATTGTTATAGAATTATTAATCTATCACAACTAGTATCAGACATAATTAGTTAATTTTAATTATTAATGAAGTTATTTTAATATATATCTTTCGACCATTTATATATACCATGATTAATCATATTGTTTTTCAATAATAATATACCCTCTACTTCAATATTTACAATACTAGAGTTTAGAAAATTCAATAAGGCCACATTAATACTTGATAATAATCTAATAAATAAGTTTTAACAGAATTTGAGTATTTTATCAGACATTGGATTTAATATATAAGATTGCTTCAAACGCTGAATGTGAGTTGTATATAAGCCTAAACCTGTAAAATTCATTTGTAGAGATAATTCTTATACTTATACTGCTTTTTTCAAGAATTATTTATAAAGTGAATCCATATGATGATTAAACATACCAATAATATATCATATTTTTTTATGCACTCAATTCCGATGATATAATCATTATTAATATATTATTTTACTTTAAGCATATATATATATATATGACAAATCTTTTACACTAAATAATAATATGCTCATAGTCTGCTCATCTATCAAGAATTTGAGTGAAATATTGCTATTATACGCACAACAATAAGAAACATAGAGACCTTATATTTATCTCTAAATAATTTACTTTACTATATAAATAATATACAGGGTTGATTCATTCACAATAACCATATCACTATTGCGACAAATAAAACACTCGAATATAGGTTGAATAGATGACACAAATAACACATAAATAAGGAGTCACATTTTCTTAATTATTATTAAATACCTATGATTATGTAATATACACTGAACTTATATTATTATCATCTTATTTTACTAAAGTTTATAATTCACGTGAGTATAGATTTAAATACTTAATTTTATACACTTATGTTTTTGTGATCGCGTCGTATAGTTATATGTTACAACTTATTTAATTGAGAATGATTTTTGGATTAATTCTATTCAATTTTATAAGATTAGTGTTAGTATGTGACTGTTATTGGATCTTTATTTTATATCATATTTTAGTTATTATCGCTATTATATCAGTACTCTTATTTATACGGATAATTACTATAGTGGATCAATATTAATCACTTATTATTATTCTACTATATATCTCTCAATATTCATCCGTTCAGATAGATCTTTTAGACCTTCAGCTCAGTACAGCATGTAAGCAAACGAGACTGACGATTAGTATAGGAATCACAAAACGAGTCTCTTTTCTAACACAAAGGGAGTTGATAATGTCGAGCACATGATTAAATAAGCTGTTATGCGTGAGGTGCGGTAGATATAGAGGAAATGGGAGTTCAGCAAAGGAGCGTCAACCTCTCACTGTAATGTCTGTAGTAGTTTAGTATTCGGTCAATCTGAGGGAATCCAGTTGGTATTTTACCACATCAAAAAAATTCAACTCCTAGTGCGCCTTTTCCAACATCTACATTTCTCTAGAGTGCGTACAGCCTTTCTGTAAGAGCCTTATCGAGATAATAAGAACCCAAGTGCTTCGCCTGCCATGCGAACTCTTTGATCGGGAAGCGCGTAATACGAGGACTCCTGCGTTTGAAGAAGAAGGTGCTTGAGCACGAGAGTACAGACCTAAATTTCGCATCGCAGAGGAGCGAGTATACACAGTCACCTACGGCATTTATGCCGCAAGAGTGCCATAGTGGTGGTCTATATCGAAGTGCTCACTATGACCTGTGGATCGGGTCTTTTCAAGGCAAGCCTCCATGCATACCACCTAGAGAAGTTGGCAACGACTATTGCCCAAATCTTTCGAGCGTGTATATCTGCACAAACGACCTCGTGTTCGATTTGCCCGCGCGGTGGTGCTTTACGTAGCCTACGGTACGCAGAGAGATCCTATTTCGCCGATATGTTATTCGTCGCGTACTCGTCGCATATTACCTATGCACAAGTGATTCTTGAGTATTACGAGCTAAAGGTCATGACTCGGAATGCAAGGTTGTTATCAGTCATGAGACAGTACCATAGAACGCGGGATGATAAATAGATTAATTCGTACGTAAGGGTTATCAGGAATCGTTCGATACGGCTAATATATTTCGCAAAGGTCATTATAGACTCGTTGACGCAGGAAATTGGTATTATATCGTGTAAGGTCATGACTCGTGTAAATAAATAAGATTATTGTGAGTTTATCGCTAAGAGGGTGTCATATATACTTCGTGACGTCACAAATATTTTGCGTGAACGGTTATAAGTACACTTAAGTGATTAGCAAGATTGTTATTATCAGCGAATATTCGTGAACTTAGGTGACTAGTACAAGTGACATTTGTATTCTTTGTAAGTGGAGTGTTAATGGGATTTTTGTAAGAAAGATATACAGATTAAGATGTTTACGATAAGAGTACGTTATGATCTCAATGATAAATATTATCTGACATATGTAGAGTCTGTTCTTAAGGATTAAATAATAATCTTGGTTATTGAAGAACCCATGTCGTTACACCTTATAAATTAGAGATTTCTATCAAGTAGTAGAGAGAGATTTGCCTCAGATTATTGGACACGAAGCGATTCTATAAATATTTATTGGGTATATTAGAGGTATCTTCAGAATGAAACTCTGTAATGTTAACTTCTTATTGTAGAAAAAAATTTGATATTGGCAAGTGCAATAATAGTAAACTATTTTACAATTAATATTGCACCTGCAAGTCTTAGATGATACAGGTAAAGAGACATTAAGAGTGACTGGGCGTTTGAAGAGCCTAGGAGGTGGTATAACTAAATACATTTACTTAGATATATAGTCGTAGCTTAATGAGGCTGGGATTTCTATCTGACTTATGAAAAAATTTACCTTTTTTTTTTTGAGCGGTTACTGTTGGAGTGCCACCATTATAAATAATTATATTTGTGTGTCCACGAAAGCTTAAAACGAAAGTATTGACTCCGTTTATAAGCTTTCTATAATTGGTTATTTCAAAGATGTCACACTGATCACGAGTAGATATTATCGCAGCCACGTTCTTTGTATACTTTGTTAGAGCCACTTTCTAATAAATAAAACATATTATAACTATAACTAAGCGACACGGCCCAAGAGCTTTAATACGTGCGCATTACATATGTTATATCACACATTGTAATCCGTGGAGCTAAGCCCCTTACACAGAGCACACAAACACCATCTTCCATTTAATTGACTACACCTCACTCCAGTATCGACACAATAAGACACATGCCGAGTCGGACTGATATGTAGGGAAGGTGTAATTCAATTTATATACCACTCTGTGAGAGCATTATAATTCCCGCTCTCTAACCTCTGTGGCCATTTGTCTTATACCTTCTCTCTTCACTGGTCCGTTTGTCACGCTTTACATGTATCAAACTCAGAAATAATACATCAATTTTGTATTCTGTGTCTAATAACATACAAAGAGAACTAGATTCACTCACACTCTGTGAGATATATAAGGTATCTTATACAACCTACACACTTTATTGGTTCTGAGAGGAGTGAGACTTCATTAGCCCTCATCTATAATTAGTAGGCAGAAGTTCTCAATGAATATACTTGACTATATACTATGTAAAATTAGAATATTTTGAAAAACAGCTCTATGTACAGTATAAATTATATTTAATCTGAATTCTTATCCGAATTGAAATATACATATACATTCAATGATATAATTTTTTCTTGCAGGCTTCTGCAAGTATTTCCTGAGACTTAGTAGCCGACTATTTTGGATATCTCTAACAGCTGGCGAAGATGAGCTTCCAGCATCCGTCACAGCAAAGTATAGTAAGATAAATGTGGAGGGGTTCACCCTACTCCAGAAGAATAATTTTAATAATAATAGATATTGCTCTATCGGAAGGACAGTAGGACTGTGTTGACGATTGAGGGTGTTTATAGAACACCACTTAGTGAGGTTATCCAAAAAAAAGCTCTAGGGGATATACAAAATATATATTTATGATACTAGGATTAACATAAGTACTGACTTGTCCCCTATACAGAGCCCCTGAACGTTAACATATATACCGATCTGACTTTATAATTTGTCGTTATAAACCCTTATATATATGAGAGAGAGTAACTTATAAGATCTACGCTAATCCCATCTTGCCAGTAAGGATATATTATTTATTCACTGGCTTTATTGAAAAGAACAACGTCATTATTACTATTTTTGACTAGATTATTCAGCTGACCTGGTGAGATCTCTTCCAGTCTCTCTATAAAACTGAGAGAAGGTACTCATTGTACCTAACCTGGTAAACGTAAAATTCTCATTCGAGAATTATTATTCTGAAAGAATACTTCAGAGTATGACTATTTATACTAGCTCTTTCTTAGCCGAGGTTGTAGAGTCCCAGAACTGATTATTTTGACTCCCAGCTCTCGGGAGTTAAATGACCTATATATAAGCGGTTATTGAACATAAAGGATTTATGATTATTAGAATATCGTTGAGGGTAAGTATAGATATAATATTATTCAATTTGATATCACTTAGGTGTTTAGTAGAGTAGTAGTACGGTAATCACTAGTATTAGATATTATTAATAGCATTAGAATATATATCTTGAGATATAATTATAGTATATTAGACATACGCAACCTAATTCACAATACGAGGACGTCCATAATTATTGTATTATGAAATAAACTATTCCTACTTCAACCACTACGTATTAAATAACGCGTTATCCTAAAACTTATAGGCATTTACTACTCAGCTCATTATATATGGACTATACGAGGAATTATCTGACTTATGCGAATAATCTTGAATTTTATTTTACTGATATAATAATACTATCGCTTCATAATCAATTTATTTACTGTATATACGATAGGAAAAGAGTTTCTATAAGAAGATCAGTTCCTTGAGATTGAAGGAGAGCGCAGCAGATTGTATCGTAGGAGTCACTTATTAAGTATATATATATATATTATATAGAAAATACCCTACCTCCACGTATATACAGTCAGTAAAATAGCATGATCTATCAGAAACGATTAACAAAATATCGTTATTGAAACGTAAATTGTAAAAATGATTAGATGACATGTCTATCTATTAAAGGTCCTAATAAAGACTTAGCAATACGAATATATTTTACAAGAGTGGTATAATGAGTATTAGAATCAATTTTTTGGTAGGCTGAATAGCCAGAGCCTTTTGACTATTTAGAACTCACTATCACCAATTGATGTTTGAGTGATGATAGTCAACCCACTATACATGCTTTAATAAAGGCCTGAATATTAATAGTCTCCACTATATGATTCACTTTTTTTGATAATATATAAATAATTGTGAGCGCGGGTGAGATTATACCTGAAATATAGCAAATAATATTGAATTTTTTGCAGAACTATAGCATTCCTTGCTAATAAGTAATTTTTATTTATAGATGGAGGTACGTCACGCTGATGTTATCACCATACTAAGAAAGCCTATTAGTAAGAGCCGTATATTTGGAAGAGTAGCTTGTTTTGCTTAGATGCTTACAGACTTGAATATGGTGCTAGATGCATGGCCCTCTTATATGATTTGATATTTAGGTGAGAGTAGTTGGACTTTTTGATCACACAGCACACGAAGAGTGAGAACTCCTAATGCGATAAAAATATTCGGCTTATAATAGAAAATAGCGAATATACGACACCAATGACCTTTGCTCCTTTAATTGTAGGATTCATTTTTCGAGTTCTCAACGCGAACAAAAATGTGGGCACGATCTGTCCTTTGCTGTGCTGTGCTGTGCTGTCTTGGTGCAGCGCGTTGCTTTCACAATTTCACTATTTACTTTAGCTCGAAGTTACAACGAGATTGAGACGACTTGCCTGGTGAGATACTAGAAGGATTATTTCTGGTAATCTCTTGCATAAATCTATATATTGTATAGTATCACTTTTTAAGAACTCCTAACCTCTTCTCTCTCTCTCTCGACTTCTTCTCTCTCTCTTGTCCATTGCTCTTGCCCAGTCTGCAGACAATACAGACGAGCTTTCAAATCATGATTATTTGTCACACCTCTTGACTCAATCGCTTCTACACTGTGAGGAATCAACAAAAGCTACTACCTCGTGATATAGCTTCTTGTGGCCATCAATTCTCTTGACTCTACTTGTGCACTTCACAACTTTCCACATTCTATTGACTCGTATGCTCTTCTCTTCGCCATCTTCTGCATATCATACTCATTGTCTACCATACACTGTGCACTTTGATGTTCTCAGTTCTCAGCTGATTGGTCTTCTAGTACACACTACTATTTAAAGAGTGTCTCTATCGCAATGTTTTGGCCCTTTCATCGTCCAGAAGTGTTCTCTCTACACTTGCTTTCTTCTTTTGTGCAACTCTCTTTTGTGCAAATACCCTCTTCGGTCCAGTCAATCAGTGTCGCTGGATTATCTTTTCTCTTCGTCTTCTGTACGCTAGAAATCTCTAGGACTTACACGTAACACTCATTTTCTCTTGTCAAGCGAAGCGCATCGCTATGGTTCGCGAATTATCTCCTTGCAATCACAGGGATTCTTCACGAATACTTTCTTCTCAACTTTCTGCAGAATCTCCATTCTTTTGATCCAATAAGAGTTTCTGCGAGTCGGAAATATGTTCCAATTCCTTCGATATCTTTTGACCTCCGTACGTCACTCAATCCATTTTTGTGGTAAGCTATTCTTCTATAACTTCTGCTTAAATCAACACAGACCTCATCTCTTACACTCTCTAACACCGGGCGAAGTCGCGAGGCTCTCTTCCCCTTTGCAGGCTCGAGAATTTTTTCCTCTTTGACCAAAAGAAGATTTGTCACCCTTTCTTCGCTCCACTCACGAATGATAACATACACCACCGATAGCCATACCAGCTACACAGTTGCTCTCTCTCTGTCACGCGTCCAATGCTCTATCTGTCGATTCTATCTTAAATCAGAGTCACTTGCGACTGTACAATAGATAGAATTCTTCTTATAAGAGACCTTCCTTCAGAGAGTTAAGGGCCTTGCTTCAATCGCGTTCTACACATGTATATTTATTCTATTATTGTTTAAATTCTCAGATTTCAGATTGAGAGAATCGAGTTTCCTCCATCTTCTACCCCCGAATTGTCCCACATTCGCGAGTGTATTATGTTTCCTTTATCTCCGACTATACGCTAGCACCATCTCGTCACACACGATGACAGTGCCGCCTGTTGAGAGGAGTGGCGATAGGGGATCGAATAACTATGCTCTTTTGCACGATTCATCACGAGACAGAGCTGTCTCTCTTGGTAGAGGTAGAGCGAGTTGAATATTTATTAAATGACCTATAGGAGCTCACTAAGAACGTCTAAAGCGAGAGCGATGTTAGAAGGTATTAATATAAATAACTAGTAGCTTCATACTCTACACAAACTGCTATTATCATTCTTCACTTTGATGAGTATTTGAAGGGGTTAGACTCTACATCTGTTGAGGTCTGGGACATGTTGAAGTTCCCCAGAGAGACACACACAAGTTTGAAGAGCCCACACCGACCACGTCTATCACTATACGTTGGTGGCCTCTTCTAAAAATACTAAAGTTCGTCTGAAAAACGAAGAAGTGTACAAAAAAATTATCAACGTACTAGATTTACTTTTGAATAGAAGAGAACGTGAGAGAGTAGACGGTGCGTACGAAGACGGTATTATATTTTGGTCGGTGATTTTGTACACAGCCATCACAAGAACGTAGGGAGGCTGACAGCCAACCCAGCAAGATGATGTGAGCATAAAAGAGTGAGATACTCGCCAAATGCAGCCTCAATCCAGAGAAGTCACTGAATCAGAGAGGCACGATTTCTGTTCTCTGTCTATGAGTATATGGTACATATTTTGAATGGTCTAGGAGCGATTCGAAGGGTGAGTCCGCTCACAGTACACAGTATATAATTTGGTTTCGTTTTGAAGGACAGTAATAATTCTTTAGCAGAAAGCCAATAAATTTCTATATCTCGGATTCCGAAGAGAGATTGGCTTCGAAATGCCGTGAGATAAAGTCGATAGGTACTCACATCACCTATTCTCAGAGAATTTGGCACACTTAAAGAGAACGGTGGGACGCCAATTTTTGTCGTCATTGAAGGCCCTGTTTTATTATAACTGGCTGTGACGTAGGGTGTATACCAGATGAAATTGATATGATTAAATCGATTTCGAGGTACTTTAAAGCCCTTTGCAGCTCCAGAGCCTTTGGGACGTATAGTTTCCCTTTTGGAGATCGGTATTCTTTTGAGCGATATTATACGCGGCGAATGGAATTAGTCAAGCAAGTCCTTTGAGGCAGATAAGCAAAATTTGAAATGTGATTCGTGCAGGAGGTGTCGTGTTTTGAATCCGCTCTAGCAATTGGTGCGTGAAGCAAGAGATATCGTGATGACTCTCGCACTAGGAACGCTGCTCCAAGAATACTATTCTTGAAATAAGTACCGGACGGAGAAATTGGCATCACGTGTGATAAAAGTACCAGGGTTTATATCCGACCCCTTGCGAGAATTGCGTGGATCGACCCTTCGTAGCGAGTGGTTCATCTATATTATTGAAATTAATCTTCCCGTCACAATAAAGTATACAACCTATGGTCCACTATGACATTCTACTGACTCGTATATTGCCTTACACAATATACAGACGTAGCTGAGCTGTCGGATGAACAACATAATACTCAGCGCACGCTCATCTCCAGGTCCCAAAACTTATGCGCATCATCATCATACCTCTATCAGTGTGTGTACTCATATAAGAAGAGTGGTGGTTTCTGACAAGGATTACAAAGGTAACTGTACGGGACGTCCACCCAGAACTCGAGGGAATTGATTACATGTTCCGCGAGTACAGATATTCACCTCGCGACCATGAGATCTTTTTGGAGGGTATTATTATTGACAAGTTGGATCATGGTGGAGCACTACTAGTGAATCTGTCTATTGTTTATGTTTATGCTCTAGCTCAACACGTTTCAAACTCGCGAAGAAGAATTTCTTCCATCCAAAGTCATATAAAATATACAATTTTTGGGACACAGAATGGAGAAGACATGATATATAAAACGAGATGTTAAAAATTAAAGACTTGGAGATTAGAGGAAAGCTATTACCGCGTCGCAGACGTAAGTTCGAAAACGTGTTCCGCATAGATCGCAGAAAGCTAGGTCCGTTCGGTAATACTGGCGAGTACCTCATGAAAGATTTCATAGGGCACTGCTTCGATGCAATTTTACCGTTTTAAATGCTTTAATAAATGAAGACGCATCGAATGCCGCAGCAACGCCATGAATATTTGAAACACCGGTCAACATGTATAGAGTGATTATTAATTTGAATAGTGTATATCTGCACTTTTGAATCCATTTTGTGTAATATTTTTCATAGTATCCGTTTAAGGCTTACTTTTTTACTATAAAAGCCGATATTCTACTACCATTCAGAATCGATGTTCCAGGTATTAAGTAGTATGATACTTAGATAAATTAATTTCCCACAACAATAATGCCTACATCACTCTAAGTGTATAAATATATAGCCCTATATGCATAGGATACTCTAAAATTTACTCTCACCCAAAAAATTTTTAATGGAGCTTCATGATTGACTAAGGAATGACATATATTTCATTGACTCCTACAATTTATATTTTAAGAATGCTCCTATGAAAAATACCATGTAATTGAAAATACTAACCTACAGATCGTCAAGCAATCTAACGATACAGAGACTATTTTATTGCACCACTTTACTTGATGTATTAGGAAGAGTTGAGTGCAGAAATATTTTGACACTCAAGGATGAGGCTGTACCTGTATTTTTTACAGATATGATTAAAAGAGCCGCTGACTTGAATATTTTCCCTTACAATATCGTCTAGACTGATAGTTGACGGAAACTACACATCTCTCTATTTACTAAGAAAATTGAACACACTATAGAGCTGTTCTCGCGAGGGCTATTTGAAAACATAAGAGCCGTTATGTGGGAATTTTTTGGCCCATTTGCCGCATGGTGACTAAGTCCATACAGCGTCTGGTTTTGGCAGGACAAGTTTAGTCTAGCGAAATCCATTGGCTGCTAGAAACAGCTGAAGCACATGCGCAGCTACTTTTTTAAACACAAAGCCGCTATCTCTCTCGCCTTTGTCTTGTAAAAGAAAGGAATCATTACTTCAACTTCTGAATAAGAGTGTCATGTCGATGATTCGTTCTGGTTTCTACCTGTTTTAAAAACATTTACATTTCGAACAAACAAGAATTTAGAAAATTTTTAAATCTCCCACACCACACTGTTCAGAACCTAAGTTTGCGGGTGTGTGGTTCCGTCTTTCGTGAATCTGGACGAAAGAATATATTAAACATATCAATCTTTAAGTCTAAGGAAGCGTTAAAAAGCCGACGATTTTAGCCGATTATGCTCAAATGGAGCACGATTACGCTCAAAACCCTTTTTTAGGGGCAGATTTATTTTTCCCCTCCCTTCTTCCATAGACTTGATTATTTTACCGTAATGCTCCAAGATTACATTAACGGAAGGATTTACTCCTGTGCAGAGGTGGGCACCCCCGCTCATTTAGGGGTAGTCCCCTAGCGCACCTCCGCACCTCACCTCGAGAAAACGTAGCCCGCTAGCGCTCCTCCGCACTATTCAGACCATCAAAACTCCGCTATCGCAAGTCCGCACTTCCGCACGTCCGCACGTCTCCAGCTAATAATTGCGACTTCACAAAAAAGTTTTTAATTTTTAAAATACTAAATAGTTTAATATCCTTACAAAAGATTTTATTTATAAGTAATATATGAAAAATTGAATGCATATTTACAAAATCTTAAGATTTTCCTCTTACTACTCAATGCCTTCTTCAAAGGACAAGAGATCCATATTACCTTTCACAAAGATTAGCTTCTCAAAATTAAACAGCAGTCAAGGCTTGACCTCTCTGCCCTCAAATATTCCCCACGACTAGACTAATATTCGCTCTACCAGCAGCAGAAC
>JABUQX010086802.1:37500-40000 GCA_015478945.1 Trachelipus rathkii
ATATATATATATATATATATATATATATATATATATATATATATATATATATATATATATATATATATATATATATATATATATATATATATATATATATTATATATATATAAAAAAATAAAGTTAAAAAAAAAAAATAAAAAAAATATATCTTATAGACGACTTTGCTTCTCACAACACGTCAGTGCTATCAGCAGAATAATAAATGCGTGAATATGCGTTGATAAATGTCTATATATATTAATATATATTTATATTATATATATATATTATATATATATATTATTATATATATTATATATATTATATATATATATATATATATATAATATATATATATATATATATTTAAAATCTTTAATTTACAGGTCCAATCTGCAGAATATTTTCGAATCGAATGCAGATTATTTCAACGCACAAACTACTTCTGCAGAATAATATAATGTGTGTGTTTAAACAAAACTAATCAGTTTTGTTCGAAAGACGATTTTTTAATGAGAAATATTTTCTTTCTCAGAATATTGAAAAAAGTAACACACACAAACTATATAAATAAATTATTGAAGAATTTCCAACGTAGGAAATTTTTAATATACGAGATGAAATTTTAAACTAGACTACTGACTAAATACGAACGATATAAGTTTTAACCTTTAACGAGTAACGAGAAATTAACTTTTTAAAATTAACAAACTTTTCTCAAGATAATATTAATCGTTGATTATATCATTTTATGAATAAGGTATCAGCATATTAGGCTATCAGAATATAAAGATCAGCATAATACGCCCATCATAATATATAAAGTTCAGATTTAGAACTTGAAGAAATTCTAAGAAAAATTTGATATTGGCAAGTGCAATAAAAGTTAGAATATGTAAGAGATTTATACTCTTGAAGCCTATGGTCTTACTATAAGCTAGAATAGGTAGTTAAATAGTGGGATCTTTCACTAAGAGTTACTTTTTTCAATATTCTGAGAAAGACAAACTTAAAACGAAGTAGTTGACCCATTTATAAGCTTTCTAGAATATGTTATTTAAATGCACTGATAGAACGATCTTCGTATATTGGAATATATGAACATAAACTTTAACTAAGCACGAAGCTTAAGGCGTTTTTGATTTGGCAAGAATTCTTCTGAACGGAAGAAGTTCTTCACTTTCTCATTTGATTTGTCAATATTCTTTCAAACGGAAGTAAATTTCCAAGCGAAATCAGGAATTTTTCTTCCATCCACAAGGTTGCTATTTTTCGTTCTTATTCGTTCTTAATTTTATTCTTGAGTTTGTGACGTCACATGAAATCGTAAAAAAATGTTTTTTTTAATGTTTTCAAGTTTTCGAACCACTATTTTATCCTTTCGAAATAGGGAAAGATTTACATTCCAAAGGAGCTTCGTTCGTATGTAGATATACCTGAAGCGCGTGACGTCATAGTCCAACGTCAGACTCTTCATGGGTCACGTTTGACTGTGACGTCAGAAGTTGCGTACATTACGCTTGTCGTCAGAAATATATATATATATATATATTATATATATATATATATATATATATATATATATATATATATATATTATATATATATATATATAATATATATATAGTATAATATATATATATATATTAATATACTATATATATATATAGTAAATCAAAATGTCCAAATGGTTTTTGAGATTTATAGAGTACGAATAGTTGTTGCGAATAATATCCCAAAAGTACTCATTTTGGGATTTATTGTTTTTGGGGTATATCACTACAGATACCCACGAGTAACCCGCCCGATGAGACAGGAGTCCGGGGTCTCTCGGCCTTAAGGGGAACTACGGGGGGGGACTAATCGCCCCCTCCGGGGATGGTCTCCGGAACCACCCGCTCTTTGGTCTTTGGGTGTCGCGGGGGTTCCTCCGACGCATCCCTCCGGGGTATGAACGTCCCCTTCGTCCCCCACGGCTCGAGCCGCCCTAAAAAAAGGTAATACTACCATTTTAGGGGGCTCGTTGACTCACCTGCCTTAAGTAGCCCTAAATTTTACTGATCCACTGTGCCGAATGTAAAATTAAGCCATATATTATATATATATATATTTATATATATATATATATAAATATATATACCTATATATATATATATATATATATATATATAAATATAATATTATATATACTATATTCTTATATATATATATTACTCAACAAGTTTGAAATTTTTGTACGGCTTCAAAAAAAAATTCAAAACGTTGATCTCTTGTATACTTTTTGAGAAATTGAAATTTTGCTAAATAGCCGACTAAATGTTCTCTTTTCCTTCCTCTCTTAGGAATTAGTGACTTAACCTAAAAAATAGCAAGCCAGGAATTTTTTTCAGTAGCAGAAAAATACGATTTGCATCCTTTACAATAAAAGTTATATTTCTGTCCTTGTTTAGTTAACTCACATCGAATATCACAGTGTATACATGTTTTTGTTTCTACGATTAACTTGTTATATTGCAGA
>JABUQX010086803.1:0-7500 GCA_015478945.1 Trachelipus rathkii
ATGCTTGTGGAGAAAAGTATAGAGAGGAAAGGGAAAGTGTATGGGTGTTTTCTAGATTTAGAGAAAGCATATGATAGAGTGAATAGGGGTGAATTGGGGAGGGTGTTGGAGGAAAATGGGGTGGGGGGTAATTTAGGGAAAGGTATTAGGGCTTTTTATAGGAATTGTAGAATGTGTGGGAGAGTGTTAGGAGGGGAGAGTGAGATGTTTGGGATGGTGTGTGGATTGAGGCAGGGGTGTGTAATGTCCGCCGTGGCTATTCAATTTGTTTATGGAGAGTGTTTGCAGAGGAATGGTGAGGGAGGGGAGGGGGGTGGAATTGATGAATG
Organism: Trachelipus rathkii; assembly: GCA_015478945.1. NCBI lineage: Eukaryota > Metazoa > Arthropoda > Malacostraca > Isopoda > Trachelipodidae > Trachelipus > Trachelipus rathkii. Next base: position 330 of record JABUQX010086803.1, read on the forward strand.
GGAATGATAGAAGGGAAGTGAACATGATACTGTTTGCGGATGATACTGCCCTAGTGGCGAAGAGCGCGGAAGGGCTGAGGTATTTGGTGAGGGAGTTTGAGAGAATGTGGGGACAAAAGGGGCTTAAAATAAATCCAGGTAAGAGTAAAGTGTTAGTGTTTGAGGAGGATGAAAGAGAGGAGGAGGGGGAGGGGTTAGAGGTTAGAGTAGGGGTGTAGTATTGGAAGAAGTAAAGATTTTTAGATATTTAGGGATGGACATGAATAAGAGGATATACAGTAATTAGTAGCAAGTACAAAGATTAGGTGAAGGAAATGAGAGCTGACAGTTTACAGAGAAATATGGAAGGGGGGGGTTAACACAGAAAGTTAAGATAAGTATGTTTGAGAAAATCTGTGTACCAGCGGTTGTTGTATGGTGTGAAAACTTAGGGTGTAAAGCCAATCCGGGAAAAAGCGAAGTATTCTTCAAGATGAAAGGGTAGAGAGCGGTTTGTGGTTAGTAGAAGGGAGAGATTAGGAATAGGTGTGGAGGGAGATTGTGATTGGGAATGGTCTGGTGGGAAGATCCCGGGTGAGAGGGGAATGTTAAGATGGTATGGGCATTTAGTGAGAATGGAGGAACAGAGAGTGGTTAGAAGAGTTTGGGAGGCGGAGGGGATAGGAAGGAGGAGGAAGGGGGAGACCAAGAAGGAGGTGGATGGATGGAATAAAGGAGATGCTGGAGGAGGGAGGGATGGGGGAGGAAGAGGGTAGGGTGTTGGCGAGGGATAGAGTGGGGGGAGGAGGTGGGTGAGGGCGAGATGAGAGGGGGTGTGAATGAGGGAGGCTGTACGCACCACTACCCCGCTCAAGCGGGGACAAAAGTGAATGTAGTAATATATATATATATATATATATATATGTATATATATATAATAATAATAATAATAATAATAATAATAATAATAATAATAATAATAATAATAATAATAATAATAATAATAATAATATATATTAATAATAATAATAATAATAATAATAATAATAATAATAAAATAATAATAATAATTAATAATTAATAGTATATAATAATATAATAATAATAATAATAATAATAAAAGTAATGATATCCGGATTAATAATAATAATAATAATAATCAATAATAATAATAAATAAATAATAAAATAATCATAATATAATAATAATAATAATAATAATAATAATTATATAATAATTAATAATAATAAATAATAATAATAATAATAATAATAATAATAATCATAATAATAATAATAAATAATAATAAATTAATAATAATAATAAAAATAATAATAATAATAATAATAATAATAATAATAATAATAATAATAATAATAATAATAGATAATAATAATAATAATAATAATAATAATAATAATAATAATAATAATAATATAATAATAATAATAATAATAATAATAATAATAATAAAATAATAATAATAATAATAATAATAATAATAATAATAATAATAATAATAGATAAATAATAATATAATATAAATAATAATAATAATAATAATAATAATAAAATAATAATAATAATAATAATAAAGTAAAATGATAATCGCATGACTAAGAATTACTCACTCCTTTGTCAGGGTGCGCTTTTCCTTATTCTCCTTTTGCTACCGTATGAATTTCATCGAAGCATAAGGAACCTAAAGGACTATAATCGGTCTTGGGTCTTAGAGAATTCATAACACAATTGCGCTAACCTGCTCGTGTCAAGACTTAAGAGTTCGGGGAAAATAACATAGTCTGAAGTTCCTGTTTTGAAAACGTGGCCAATCCAGTACAGCAACCCTTCTTCCAATCACGTGAGAGATCTGCTATCAAGTCCACAATATTTGATCCTTTAACTATTTTGTCATTAATGATGATTTTACCTAATTCATTCCATATTATTTGTTCTTTTAAAATATTGTATAACGCTATCCCTGATTGTCGAGCCTTATTCGGTAAGCTCTTCTCCAGGATATTTTTAAAGTTATCTTCTTTCTTCACTTCATGTTTTACATCTAGTGGTAAATTTGAATCCTCGGTGAACGTCTTATTTAGTGCTGTAAGTAGATGTAAGTATTGGTTGTTTATCTGTTCTTATTAGGGTCGTATATATTGTAAGGTAGAGTTTGCTGGTAGGGTTGTGTATCATTTAGTTGTTAATGATTCTCTTGATAAAGCGTGACGTTTGTAATGATTCTCTTGATAAAGCTGATGGTTGTGAGATGGAGTTTGTAATGAGGCTGGTAATGCATGAGATTGTGAGAAGAGGCTGAGTTGGGGGGTTTTGCCAAGAAGTAGTAGTATTACGCTTCATTTTCTCATACTCATTATACGGAAGCACAGCCACCTTCTTCATTATGCAGATATCTACTTAGTAATCAAAGGAGAAAAGACTGAGAAAAGTAGAGATAGGAATACACCCCAACCTTCTGTAACAGTTTCTTTTTATTTTTCAGATGTTTTATATTATGGCAGAGCTTTTTAATGATATTTCTATGTCGGCGTAGCTTCACCTTCTGATGTCTGTTTAAAGGAACATTACCCTTTATAAGATTTAAGCACAGCTCGCATAAACACTTTATGAAATTCTCATCCTCACAGATTAGTTTACGCTTTTCAGCAGGTTTCATCTACTTAAACTTTTTTATAAAATGTAAATACTTTACAACTAATGTGCTCATTGTTCAGGAATGTACACAGAATCTATCTCATGTGGTAGAATGTTGGTTCGGAGCAGAACATTTTGCGTGTTCCTGGGATGAAATTCACACAGTATGTACCCGTAGGGATTTTATGTAACTTCTTTATATACTTTCAGGAACTCTTTTCTAGCTAGTGGGAACATCTGAGTACCTAATACATTGACCTAGCTCATATCTCTTCTCTGCTCAAACAGAATTAGATACTGAGTATTTAAAGAAACAGTCCTCATATGCTTTATATGATGAAAAATGTTCTGTGTAATGAAAAATACATATATATTTAAATGATGTGAGTACACCGAGAACGTTTCGGCTATATCTTCGTTCAACCTGTGTAGCATGTCGTCCAACACTATAACTTAATGGCCTTGAACATCATTCAATGATTTAATATCATATATACCTTAATGGAATAATATTTAATATCATATATCCCTTCATGGAATTCTACTATATTATACTCATTAAACTTCTCCTGGAATACACTATAGCACCAGATTATATACGCAGGGGTATGCTAAAAAAATTCAGCTTGCCTTAAGATACTTAACAGCAGAAAGGTTTCCCACAGCCTGTTGGACCTACCACCATGGATGTCGCGGGACTGCAAAATATGAATTTATTAACTATTTCCTAATTAACATAACATATAATGTAACTCTGAAGTTAGCGTAAAGAGCTCATATATATATATATATATATATATATATTACATGTTAAACAAATATATATACCTATATTATATACACTATCCATCAATATATATATATATATAAATATATATATATATATTATTATATGAATAATATTTAAGGAAAAGTGAAAATCATCTTGCGTCATTTAAAACCTTTATTACATAATTAGAAATTAAATAATCATTGACATTCATATTTTAGCATTAAATATATTTAAAAGGTTGCTAAATATATTTACAAGGTTATTAAATATATAACATAACTCCAAACATTCACAAGATCTTTATGAGGACTTCAAATTAAAACGCACTAAATCTTTGCAAATATGAAAGTCGTTTATATCGTTATCCATTAGGTAGTTTCTTACCTCATCATAACACCCGATAGCACATATTGTAAAGCTCCCTCTCAGATATTATAGCTATGTTACATACTGAATCTGAGGAATAAATACAGTCTCGCCAGTATTGTCCAAATAGATAGATGAATTGTTGCACATCTATAGAACTTAGGAAGCGTTCAATGATGAGCTCAAGATCATCGGTGAGCTTTTTCTTAAATACATAGTATTCCTAGTATAGCATATAATGGACGACAGTAAACATAATTAAGATAACAACAGTCCGTTTTTTCTCAGCAGTACTTAACACAAGACTGCGCACCTCGTCATCGTATTTCAACCTGAGGTAGGCCTGAAATGTAGAACCCATATGATGTACGTTCAAATACTTCTGCTTCATTACACCTCTCTCATATTCGAACTTCCATTCTGATTATGATTAGGTGTTCAGAAAAAGTTATGTAAGATGCTTTGTTCTGGTTTCTTCGCTTTGACTAATAACTGTTCTTGCCCAGTTTAAAACAGGATTTGGTTTAAAGTACTCCAGAAGCCAGTCTTTAGTGTGTTTACGTATGCAAATTAATTTATCGGTGCTCATAAAAACACGCTTGGTATTATAATATGCTGAACGACTAGCACATGTGAAAAATTCAGAACCGTTGGGGTATCTTTTATATAAGAATGAAACCCCACTCCCTGGGATCTTAATTCCCCACTCTATAATGTCTTTTATAGAGATATATATGTTAAGGTTAATCATGATATTCACTTAGTGAAAATAGAACACTTCTAAGACGTCGTAAAGAACTTGTTCACCGCTTAACAGCTGAAGCGACAATGGTTTTAAAATGAGTTTAAACCTATAAGTTAATATAACATTCCTGTTCAAACACAATTTTAAAGAGCTAAGCTCATTTTCGACCAATCACAGGCAAGGCCAAATAGAGATAAGGTTTACTACATCAAATCACAAAAAATGAAAACATTTCATTTTTAGCGGTTCAAAAGGTCTCACTGAACCTTAATGTTTCAGATTAAAGTATATTTATTCAGTCTTGTTTCTCTGCTGTTATCATGTTTTGCTCTGTTTTATCATGATTCGTTACTTATCAACTTACGTTATTAGATAAGGCGACTGTCATCAGATTAACAGGAATATATTTATATAATAAAGCGGTAAAGACATAGAGACGTAAAGACAAAAAGACGAAAAGACGTAAAGACGTAAACATGTTTCACCAAGCGGTGTGAGGGGCTACTTCCGGTCTATTCGTTAAATGTCCTTATGACCTTACGTCTATATCATGCTTTTACATACCTTAAGGCCGTAAGGCCGCAAAGTTGCAAGGTTTGATCACGAAACATCGAAATTCACAGCTTCCTATAGGGGTTATCGACCTTAGTGCCTTAAGGAGTTAGGCCCTTAAAACTAATTTCTAATAAAAAAATCTAAACAACTTTTAATAGAAATTTAATATATTCATCATTTCTGTGTTTTCAATCTTTTTAAAATAAAAAAATAATAAAAATAATAATATAATAAAAAAATAATAATAATAATAATAATAATAATAATAATAATAATAATAATAATAATATAATAATAATAATATATTAATAATAATAATAATAATTATAACAATAATAATAATAAATAATAATAATACAATAAATAATAATTAAATAATTAATAATAAAATATCATAATAATAATAATAATAATAATACTAATATAATAATAATAATAATAATAATAATAATAATAATAATAATAATAATAATAATAATAATAATAATAATAATAATAATAATAATAATAATAAAATAATTTGTTATAAAAATAATATAATAATAATAAAATAATGAAAGTAATAATTGTTATAAAAATATAAAATAATAAAATAATAAAAATAATAAAAGCATAAGTTGTTTTCTATATGTGTAAAATGTCTTTCAATTTTGCTTTATGAGCTGCTTTGTTCTTATCGTGGCTTGTTTGTTTTGTGACATGTTTCTTTTTTTTATGCGTAAGTTTTCTTGTTTCTTCTCTTGATAATAATAAAATTAATGATGATGATAATAATAATAATAATAATAATAATAATAATAATAATATATAAATTAAAATAAAAATAAAATATTAAAAACAATAAAAATAAAGCAAAAATAATATAAATATAAAAATATTAAAAAATAATAATAATAATATAAAATGATAGATAATATAATAATAATATAATAATAATAATAATAATAATAATAATAATAATAATAATAATAATAATAATAATAATAATAATAATAATAATAATAATAATAATAATAATAATAATAATAATTATTTTTTAATAATAATAATAATAATAAAAATAATTTGAATGAATGAATAATTTGATTTTCGATAATAAAATTAATAATTTGTTTTTCAAGTTGTGTCTTGTATGCCTGTTGTATTGTTTCTTTTCTATTATACGTATGTTTTCTTGTTTCTTCTCTTGGTAATAATAAAATTAATAATAATAATAAAAATAATAATTTGTTTTTCAATAATAAAAATAATAATTTGTTTATCAAGTTGTGTCTTGTATATCTTTTGTATTGTTTCTTTTCTCTTATACGTATGTTTGCGTGAAAATTGTCTTAGCTCTTTGGTCTTATCGTGGCTTCTTTGTTTGGTTAAGTGCTTCTTTTCTCTTTTGCGAATGTTTGTGTGAATGTGTGAAAATTGTCTTATCTCTTTGTTCTTTTCGTGGCTTGTGTTTGCTGTAATATGCGAAATGTTTTTCACCCTAAAATTAGTAATAACGTTAATTGTTTTCAACACCTGGCGTATTAAACCTGGCAGGCCAATGCCCAGAATGTTGAATATTTAGTCACAAGAGACTTTATCAATAAATAGTTTATAGAATTTTTCAAATTTTGGCATTATGACCCTAAATTGATAACAAATAATTTTAACAGTAGACCATAATATCCATTGCTAAGTATTGCCTCAGAGTTACAAATGCTACTTTAGTAAATTTGAACATTCAAAAGATTTGTTACTAGATGAGTTTGATATTGCAAAGTACTCAGACTATAACACAGCAATTAAAATAACCACATATTTGTTTAAACCATTTGCATTGAAACAAATCATGATCCACATATAAGAGTTCTTTTGCACTGTGTACAACAAATGAAAATGAATATTTTTAAGGAAGAAATCACTTTTCTAAAATTCACCTCTAAGGATAAAATCATTTTGGCTTTATCTTTAGGAGTAAATTTGAATTTATATTTGGATACAGGTAACATCATAATAACAAAAAAATCTCAAAATGTCTTTACTTTAATTATAACGGCTAGAGACCAATTTTTCTCTCCAAATATCATAACTTCAAAAAATAATTTACTCTTCATTGCTAC
>JABUQX010086803.1:17500-27500 GCA_015478945.1 Trachelipus rathkii
ATATTTTCCAAACCTAATTTTTGGACATTTTTTAGTATCAACTTCTACATTTTTTTCGAAATGACTTCAAACTTGAAATATGCATAGATGGGTCTATTACGCACAAATTGCAATAATTGTTTTTTTTTTTGATTTATGAAAAATTGTGCTCAGCAATGTCGAATTTCAAAACCTACTTTTTTTTAATTACTGAACACAATTAAAAAGTATTTCATTTATTTTCTGAAAGCGTTAAGCATTACTATTGCATTATGTTTATAGTGTATTTTAAAAGTAACCAGATTTTAAAGTCTCTACGTAAACATATGTTAAAGTGAAACAAATATTAAATATTTGCTAATACATTTTATATCAAACAATTATATAATAATATAAAAAGTCAGGTTCTTTGATTAAAGACATTGTTTTTATGTTAAGTTTATTATGCTATGCTTATTATGTTATGTTTATATATAAAACATTTCAAACTTTAATACTTTTTTAGTTATCGTTGAAAGCAGAATGTTTACTATATAATTTAAAATGATTGCAATAAAAATAAATGTGATACCTTCCAAAAAATATAAATGATAACCATCATGCTTAGAAAAGGGGATACATTGTATCGACTTCAGATCAGAATCAGAATCAGAATGTATTGCTACTTTGGATGTGTTAAGGAAATAATATCTGTTAGGATAGAATAGTTAGAATGAGTTAGGCTAGGTTAGAGAGAGACCACTATATATAGATAGAAAAAGAGTGGTAGTTAGGAATTTGGTTTAAACATGTGAGTTTGTCCAACAGAAAATGTGTGTTTGCTTAAATATGATTTTAATCGCTTGATCACTTGAACTCAAATGGTATGGATAGGTGTGGAGTGGTTGGGGTTTATTTTGATGAATTACACTGGTCTGCATGAAAATCAGCCCTGACCTCCGTTTTCCTCCATCACCACCTATTTTTATCACTTTTTAATAATTTGGAGAGATGAAAAGGATTATTTTAGCCTTTACACTTCTTCTGAGAAGTACGAGAGGTGAAAAGTTCTAAGACATGAACAATTATAGCAGGAAGGTAGATTTTATCGGCTTTGCCCCCTCAAATTGAAAAAAATCATTAAAAATGATTGATTTTTCCTGTTTTTAGATACTTTTCCCTAATTTTCTACATAATCCAGCTTCCAGCCACCCCTCATCTGCCCTTAAAGAGCCCCAAATAATAAAATTAAAGCAACAATAATAAAAATATATAGCAACAGTTCAAAGATTCACTGTACTACGCCTGCGATCTCAATACTTCGCGCGCCTAGGTTTGCGCAGGAATTTTTTCTATAAAAGACACCATTCCTACTGATTCTTCAGTAAAATGACTACCTGAATCCGCTAATGACTCCAGTTTTCACAATCATCCACCGTTCTCGGGGGAGTAATCCACCTATTTTTATCACTTTTCAATAATTTATGACCATGAATTTGATTTGGAGGTATGGAAAGATTTTATATGTAAAGAGTAATAAATAAAATGTAAAATAATAAATGCAAAAAGTTAAATAATAATAAATGTAAAGAAAAATATTTAAATAAAAAAAGTATCTTCATTTAGAGCTTGCTTTCCTTTCGTACCCTGAGGTAGAAGTTTCTCGACCCAAAAGCTTCAGTACTCTGCCAACATGCTCCCATTCCCCTTCCCTGAAAATCTCCTCTCGAACCTATTGATGTCTTGATGGAACCGTTCTCCGTGTTCATCCAAAATTGCTCCTAAATTTTCAGGGAAGAAGTTCAGGTTTGAGGAAAGGAAATGCACATTAAAAGACATGTTACAACCATGCCTTTGTACGCTGACACTAATTCTTCGACACCATCGACATAATCATCACTTTTTTGTTACCCAAAAGTTTCTCACACACGTTTTGGAATGCAAGCCAAACACGTTTTTCTTTTCGATTCAGGTGTTCAATAAACGTCGAATCTCGGAACAGTTGTCTAATCTGCTGGCACACGAAATTTCCATCTTTGATTTTAGCCTCACTAAGACAATGAAATTTAGTTTTCAAAATTTGAAATGCATCACTTGTTCTGTCCTTTGCTTTCACCAACTGTTTGATCAATCCGAGTTTGATGTGTAAAGGCGGCAAGTAAATATTTTCATTCGGGACCTCAGGATCTTGAGCGATACTTTTCTGACCGGAGCAAAACATTCTCAGTACAGTGAATCCAATGAAACAGTGAATCCTCTGAACTTTTGCTGTATATTTTTATCATTGTTTCGATATATTTTTATTATTCTTGATATATATTGTTGCTATATAATTTTATTATTTAAGACTGTTTGAGGTGGATGAGTGGGGTTGGAAGCTGGAATATGTAGAAAATTAGTAAAACTATTTGAAAAAAAAACGAAAAATCGATCATTCCTAAATATTTTTTTTTTAAATTTAAGGTGAAAATCGCCCCTCAAATATACCTCTGTGCTACAAATGTTAAATTTTTCGAACTTTTCACCTCTCTAGCCCCTCAGAGGAGATGTTAATGATAAAATAATCCTTTTTACCCCTCCAAATTATAAAAAAAAATAAAAAATAGTGGAAGCAACCCCTCTCAAACGGTGGTTGATGGTGGAAAATGGGGTCAAATTCGGATTCAGGAGGTCATTTTACATAAGAATCAGCAGAAATGGTGTCAGGGCTCGAAAAAGATTTTTTTTATGCAGACCAGTGTTATTGATAAATTGATTTACTGATAAATTGATATATTTATAAACATGAAATGAATATAAGATTTAGTAAAACCATAAAAGGTTTTTAATAAACTTTTCCTTTGTTCATGCAAAGAACATTTTTACGTTGGTTATACAAAAATGAAATTTAATATGACTTTAGTTTATTGATCAATGTATCACATATTTAAAAGAGGGTTTTGGTTGGGATTTGATTTATTGATTAATTGATTTATTAATTATTTGATTTTTTGATTTTTTAATACTTTACGTCGCAAACATAAAATAAATTAAAAGAATTATCAAAAGCATAATGTTTATAATGAATTTTATATCATTTTCATACAAAGAACTTATTTTCATGTTATGTTTATTTAAAATGATTCTAAAATATGACATAAAGCAATAGATCAATAGATGATGGAAGAAAAAGAGGAGGTGGAGTGAGGTGATTGCGCTACTGGTTTAATGTTTTAGTGCTTTAGGGTCTATAAAACACATATTTCTTCAAATTGTTAATTTAAAAAGAAAAAAGTTTATTACAACAAAATTTTTTATAATTTTTTTTAAAATAAATAAACTTTTAAAATCGAAAATGTCTTAAAATAAAATTTAAAAAAAAAATAGATAAATTTTAATAAATAAATAAAAATAAAACTATAAATGTAAATGAAAGTTTAAAAAATTAAAATTTAAAATAAAAATAAATTTTTTATAAACAAATAAAGTATATAAATGTAAAATAAAAATTTTTTAAATGAAAAATAATATAAACAAAATAAAGATTATAAAATAAATTAAAGTTTTAAGCAAAATTTAAATGTTGAAGGGGAGTCTGTATAAAAAATCACGATATCTCCTAATCTTAATGAAAACGTTGATTTTTTAAAGAGTAACCTTTATATTTTTAATCTGGATGCTTTCAAAAAAAGTTATCAAGTGGTTTGAAATCTAGGGGGGGGGGGAAATCCCAAGTTCTGAATTTTTAACTTATTCCACTAAAAAGCACATAAAAGTTCCATTTTTCAAGATATTTGAAAAATAATTTCTCGAAAGAACGTGAATATAATGCAGTAATAAAGATATAATCATTTATCTTTGATTTTAAAAAAAATTAAAAAAAAGGTATTATAATTTCTTCAATTTTTTTTCAAATTTAAAAAAAAAATTCAATGTCATCACTTCAATCAGACCTATCATTAAAATGACTTGATAACTTTTAATAAAACTTTGTGAACATCTTCTAGGGTCAATATGGGGAAGGTTTCTGGAAACTTTTATCGTTATAGGAAGAAAAAAAAATTTTAATGATTTTTTATTTAAGTTGATATGGGGAAAAAATTAATTTTGAGAAAAACGCAAAAAATAAACAAACTTGAAATTAATGTGAATTTGCGTGAGAAAGTAAAAATTTTTTTATAACTCTTTATTTTTTTAATTAATTAATTAATTAATAATTGAAATTATTTATCCCTCGTGTGTCAGGGCTTGAAAAAGTGCATGCAAGTCCGGGTTGGGTACTTTTGACCCAACCCATATTTATCCAAAAACATTTTTACTTTTATAACTTTTTCTTTACGGTTAGAAAAACCAAGTCCTTTAAGTGTCTAGTGATTTTGCTAAAATTAGTTATATTAATTCTACAAAATAATAATTCAGCCCGGCTCCGGCTCCGGCTCTGTCTCTGGCTCCGGCTCCGGCTCTGTCTCTGGCTCCGGCTCCGGCTCTGGCTCCGGCTCCGGCTCCAGCTCAAGCTAAATTCAAAATTGCTCAGCTCTTACATCGTGCAAAAATATATTTCATATTGCAAAAATTCTTTAAAAAAAATATGCTTTTGTCACCATCTCCGGCCTCGGCCTCGGCTCCGGCTCCGGCCTCGGCTCCGGCTCCGGCTCCGCTCCGATCCGATTCCGTAAAAAAATTTATCTCCGACTTCAATCAGATTAATTTTTAATTCCCAAAAAAAAAAAATTCAAAAAAATTTATTTATTGATAAAAATGTATACTTTTTCTCCGGACTTCCGACTCCGGCTCTGACTCTGGCTCCGGATCCAATTTAATATTGTTCAGGGGCAAATTCGGGCAGAAGGCATTTCACTTGAAAAAAATATTGATAAAAATGTATACTCCGTCTCCGGCTCCGGCTCCGGCTCCGGCTCCAGCTAAATTCGAATTTGCTCAGCTGCAACTTCCAGGAAAAGTTACTTTTCAATGCCCAAAAAAATTCTTCAAAAAAATTATACTTTGACTCCGGCCTGACTCCAGCCTGACTCCGGCTCCGGCTCCGGCTCCGGCTCCGGCTCCGGCTCCGGCTCCGTCTCCGGCTCCGGCTTTGGCTCCAGCTCCCGGCTCAATTTTAAAAATTTTAATCTCCGACTTCAGCCAGATTATTTTTACTTCCCCCCCCCAAAAATTTTTTTAAAACGAATAATTTTTTTATAAAATCATATACTTTTTCTCCGGTCCGAATCTTGCTCCGGATCCCAATTAAAATTGTTTCAGCGTGTGTAGATTATCATTTCACTTGCAAAAAACCACCAACCACTCATTATTGACATAAAATGTATACTTTTGCCCCGGCTCCGGCTTCCGGTCGGCATCCTGGCTGGTTCGAGCTCTGGCTCCGGCTCCGACTCCGGCTTCAGCTCCGGCTTCGTCTCGGCTATACGAGCATCGGCTGTATCGATACTTGCATTTAACGATATATCAAAAATTGTTATTAACGATATATTTTACAAATACATTTCACAATTTTATAAAAAAATTTATTACCTTCGAACTCCGGCACCACATGAAAACTCCTGCTCTAGCTCCGGTGCATATCCGTCAACAGTTCCGTGGACTCCCGCCTCACGTAGCGCGATTCCAGGCCCTCTGCCTCCCCAGAGCTTACACGCGACGCCCGCCAGGATTCTGCACTCGGCTCCTTGCTGTCCTGCGTAACCGACTACACACATGGCAATGCAACTCCATCATAAATAGACCACAATCGTGTATCACTAGTGCCGGTCACACATCTCAACTAGAAGCATCTAGATTCTTTACCTTTCACCACCCAAAAAATAACAATCAGCTAAAATAAAAAACAAGTAATAAGATAATTTTTTTGATTAAAAAGTGAATTATGTAATACTCCTGCTCCGGCTCTGACTACGACCACCGACTCCGGCTCTGGACTGCTGGCTCCGGACCAATTTATAAATTGTTATCAAGCGTGGCGATTCGGGCTAAAGCAGGGACTTTGTGCACTTATGAAAAAATTTATTGATGAAAAAATGATGACTCTTGACTCATCTCCTCGGCCGGCTCAACTTCTGGCTCCCGGCTCGACTCCGATCCGACCGGCTCCGAGGAGGCTTACACCAGCTCGGGAGTCTGCTCCGGCTAGCATCCTCGGGGGCGATAAGCTTAACTTACGGCATCATTTTCCAAAATGTTCTGCTCCACTTGATCATGGCCACGCAATATATTCAATATACCACCGTGTTGCACTCAAACGCCAATGCGTGAGGTCATTCTAAAAAGCGAAATTTTATATATCTGCTCCGCTCCGGCTCCGGCTTCCGGCTTCCGACTCATTTTCTATTTGGTAAACAAGGACTGTAGAAGAAGTCATGCACAGACGTTGAAACCCGTCACGCTCTTGTTTTCGTGATAGATATGATTAATAATTCTACCAATCTATTACGCGATAAAACATCAAAAAGAATAAAAAAACATGTGTTGTTCAGTCGTGACAAAGAGACTAACTGGTCGCAATCATAATATACATTCGAGACTTAAAAACTGAAATACTTTTTTAGTGGTTGACACCTCTTTGAAAAGAAAAAATCCTATCTATCTAAAAAAAACAAGTTTAGAAATTCAAAACAAAAACATCAACGACCATATATGAGTACAAGAACGGGACTCTTATTATTATAAATTTTAGATAAAATCAAGAAAAAAGATTGGAAGTTTTTTAGTTTTCTAAATCACGAGAAAACAGTGTATCTTGTCAGTTTCCACACACACTATACTACCAACCGCACGAGTTTAAGGAGAGCGGCGTACGTTAGCATACACTCTAACGGACATAATGAAAACTTGAAAGGAAATATGAAAAATATAAGAGCAAAATGTAAATAATGAAAAAGTATGAAAATAATCAAGTATCACAAAAAAAGTAAAAATTAAGAAGAGTAGCTTCACATATTAACCATCGACGTTTATAAAATGGAACAAACAGGCCTAATACGTTAGATATAAAAAAAGCATCAGAATCATCGATGAAATTGCCGAAGGATAATTCACGGATTATTTACGGTGAGAGTTAAAGAAGAGAAAGGAATATCAGAGCGGAAATGAGGAATCAGAGCAAAAAGTGTCTATAATAAAATCATGGGTGTGTGCGGTTGCAAGGTCGCTCGGTGTCGGTGTAGAGTAGTGCGTTGTGGCTGTGTGTCGTGTTCCATGTGAGTATGTGTATGTGCAGCGAATTAGGATTTCTCTGTAGACTTTTAGTTAGAAAATGTTAGAAAAATAGGGAGTGTAAAGAAAGATATTTTATGGAGTGTTCACGATATAGAAAAGTTTCCACACCTAACGGAGACGTAGTAGCCATCTATAATGATGTATTTAGGTTAGGGTTCTTTTAATTTTTAACCCCAGCATCCGGCTTTTTTAATACGCACTCTCTATGTCAAGATAGTTCTCATTGCGCTTTGCCGACACACCACTGTATTTTTAAAAACATAGGTTAAATTAGAAAGAAACTATTTTTTAGGAGGAAAGATAAAACGAACAGTGGTTAATAATCAACCGAAGTCATTGTAAGATTAGATATGTCTCTGGATTACCGCTAAGGTGATTTCAAGGGCATACATTTATTTAACAGTAGGTGATCTAGAGCAAGATAGGCATGAACAAACAGATCACTAATGCATCGAAGTGTTCAATATTGAAGAAGGTTCAATGTTTCGATCCATTTAAAGCTCCTCTAAATAAATATGTACAACTATAAGGCTGCTCTGCAAATCACCTAAGTAAATATTATTATTAGCTGTATTTTCCATCCTTAAAATTCTTTTAAATTGTCGTCAATTTAATTGTCGAACCACATGTATAGGATGTTTCCCATATAAAATTATTTACCTACTTTCTCCTGTTATATGTTTATTTTCAAAAACACACTCCGGCTCCGACCAGCTCCCCCTTTTAAGGCCATTTCAAGACTCTGAGTTCTGATTCCTCCTTGAAACTTACATCTTCTTTTTTGCTAAGCACGGTTGTGCCGTCAGTTCTTAATTTCTTTTTTCTTCTGAACCCTTCTAGGGGAGTTTCAAAACACCCTCTTAAAAGTGTTTAAAAACCTCAAAATTCAGGTTCTCCGGGTTCGTAACATAGAGAATGACATCTTACCTTTCCTATTAGAAGTTTATTTAATATTCAACTCGGCTCGGTTCAGTTCCGGTTTATGCTTCTGTTCTGATCCGACTCAGATCTCCAAACTCCTTCTTTGACTTGATTCCATCTCCAGCTGGTTTTAGGCATTTATTTTCACCCACGTACACTCCATACAGACAGATTGGAGGCCGTAACACACACACATATCATAAAGAGAGCAGGTGACATGAATATTGACTCCAGATGAGTGACACCATCAGTGGTAGTGTAAGGAAGTTTGAGAGGGTACAAAGAATAGAACTAAATAAATTGTGGTGGAAATAATTCCTTCGCATTTACTGGTCGTTTTGTGACGTTATCGGAATACTGCTCTATGATTGGTGATCCTTGTTATTCGTAAGTCGCTACATTAATTGTTTGAATGTTAAATAAAACTAGCAATTTTATTTTTGTTATGCTTTTCAATATATTAAGTCATCAATGGCATGTACAAGACTATTTAAATATCGATTTGGTGGCAAAGGCCAAGAAAATCGATTGAAGCAATCAGAAATGGTTTATTGATAATTTCAAAATTTAAAAAAAAAAAAAAACTTTTGGGAAGCTAAGCCCTTAAGTTCGCGATCAAAACTCAGAAATGGTCTCCAAACCTCAAAAAACTGTATCACTGGCCTTAGGAAAATACACTTTACACGTAATGTGTCAAATTCTAACGAAGTGAGAGGATTTTCTAAGTCAACTGTGGACATGACTTGGATATCCTGCCTATCTGAATATCCGAAGCCCTTGTCCTTAATCCTAAAATAAGCACTACCACTGACGCTTCTTGTTACAACAGGAAAGCCCCCAAATTCCTCCGTAGATATGGGCTTTTACCGATGTCAGCTGCTGACATGCGTGCAACTTTTCCTGCTGGATCGAGTTCAGGTTTAAAGTCTCAAAAACGATCTTTAAGACCTAAAAATCGGTCGCACCGACCTTACAAACTCTACTCTTGTCATGTCAAGCTTGAGGGCTAGTGTCGATTTTGAGCTGGGGCTGATCCCCATTTTCAGCCCCACTTAAAAATGGACATAAAATTCGGAATTTTCAGCCGATTTTGACTATATAAACACCAAAATGTAGCTTTTTTGCCCTCTAAAACGTTGTTTTTAGGTGTTTTTCTTTGTCTGTAGTCATTCTTTCAGAATTTTCAAATTTTCCAAACCCACGTTTTTAACATTCTTCGAATCAACTTCCAGATTTTTTTCATAATGACTTAAAACTTGAAATATGCATAGATAGGTCCGATTATCTAAAAAAGTACGAAGTCACTTTTTCGATTTTGAGTTTTGTGCTCAGCGTTGTCCAATTTCCAAACCCACTTTTTTTTTAATTTTGAAATGAAAAATTGCGATATTTTTTTTCTGTTCAAGCGAAGTGGATATAATTTTCAGGACTTATTTAGTCGGGGGAGAGGCGCATTTTTTAAGTAGATAATTTCTTTGTTTATGCATTAGTTTTGGATTTGTTCTTGAAACAAATTTTCAAAAAAAATTTTTTGGGAAATTTTTGAAAACTTTTCTTTGAGGTTACAAAAAATTATCTAAGTTGAAAAGAAGGTGTATCTTGCCAAACTATACAAGCCCCATGAAAATTTGATTGTTGATCAGATTAAGTAAAAAATAATATACAATATTTCACGTTTTCAAAAATTTAACGTTCCAAAATGTGAAATATCTGCAGATTTTTTGTTTTCTACTGAATCCGTCAACATCAAAATTTTCAGGCTTAAATTGGACGAGATTCATCTTATTTACTTAAATAATTTTTTGTATACCCAAAAGAAAATTTAAAAAAAGATTTCCAAAACTTTTTTTTTGAAATTGTTCCAAGAACAAATCCAAAACTAGTGAATATACAAAAAAATTATATGAGT
>JABUQX010086804.1:0-12500 GCA_015478945.1 Trachelipus rathkii
ACAATGTAAAAAAAAACTTGTATCTCTCGAAAGTACGACCACTTACAGAAAAGCAATTTGTAATCAAGCGTACGAAAGCTTATTATAATGTAAAATTTTATTATGATTTAAACACTAACGAATACCTGCTAGGGTAGACCGCCCGATTCAGATGTCTGGGCGGTCGTCCTCTCGGCCTCTAGGTGGACTGCGGGGGGGTACTATTTCCCCCCTCCGGGGATGGTCTTCGGAACCCCCGCTCATTGGTATTTGGGTGTCGCAGGGGTTCTCCCCCTCCCCTATGGGGTATGGAAAAACGTCGCCCCCTGCTGTCCCCAAATGTGTCGCTCGAGCCCCCTAAAATCGCTGATTCCAAATATGTAATGTTTTTCTGTAAGTGTCGTACTTTTCGAGATATCATTTTTTTTTTACATTCTTTAGTAATAAGCTTTTAAAGCGCTGATTCCAACTATGTATTTGCTTTCTTGAATGGTTAATGTAGGTTCTTCTCTCCATCTCTCTCTCTCCTCCGATCTCTCTCTCTCCTCTCTCTTCTTTTATATATATATATATATATAGTATCAGTAGTATAATATTATATATATATTATATATATATATTATATATATATATTATTATAGTATATATATATGTATATATATATTTATTGTTGAATAAAACAAAATAATTAAATTTTTATAAAATGTGGTGCTTTAAATAATTGAAGAAAGAAGTGTTTTTTAGTAATATCTGAAATATTCCGGGAATTTCTGAAAAATTATAGGGCATTTTTGGATACGATTTGAAAAGATGACCAAGCCCATGTAAACTGTGCCTAATTATATTATATATATATATTATTATATATATTATTATAATATATATATATATATATATAATATATAATATACTATAATTATATTATATATATATATATATATATATATATATATATATATATATAAATATAGGTTCTTTTTTCCGGTTAACCCCCCACAACGATATATCGATTATTTTATAATATCATTGTTCCATATTAAAATATAATTTTGCATAACATTTCTATTCGATCATTTAATAATAATTTATTTATTTATTTATTTTTTTTGGTGAAGTTTAGAATCTAGAATCAATTTGTTTAATTTAATTTCTCACAGTGTCTATTAGTGAATTTATTCTTACTATAGTTGCTATTTATGAAAGATGTCTTTAATAAAGTTAGTAAGAGATATTAACACTAAAGAAAAAGTTAGTCGTTTAATGTTGCAATCATATTTATACGAACAGATGTGGAGAAAAAAAAATAAAGGAAATTACCTATTTGAGGAGATATTAAAAGAAATAGTCAAATAATTTCCTTCTTAAATTTAAGACATATAAATTAAATTGTTTAGTTTACTAAAATAATCGATTAAATTTATAAAATAATCGATATATCGTGTGGGGGGTTTAGCCGAAAAAGAATACGCTATATATATATATTATATATAAATTTTTTTTTATATCTACTATAATATATATAATATATATATTTATATATATATATATATAATATATATATCTATATATATATATATAATATATATATATATATATATAATATTATACATATATTTATATACTGGTACATACTATCGGTCATAATATATATTTTTTTTTTTTGAGTCTAATTGTTACAGAACCCACCCACGGCTCACAAAAAAGAGGCCATACGTGGGCTGAAAAATCAGCACCATGGGAGGGTCCTGTCATACATGCATTTTAATGTTAAACCCAGAAATCATCCTTGTTGCTCTACGCTGCACTCTTTCAAGCATAGCTATATCTTTTCTTAAATAAGGGGCCCAAACTTGTGCGTAGTACTCTAATACTGGCCTTACATAGCCATTGTAAAGCTTACTTATAACTTCCTTACTCTTGTAAACAACATTACGATTTATTATACCTAGTATCTTATTTGCCTTATTTCTTGCTTCCAAACATTGGTTAGCCACTTTGAGATTACTGCTTATAATCACACCCAAATCCTTTTTTTGGTCCACAGATTTAAGCCAATCTCCATTCATATTATAGCTAAATCTTTTATTTGAGTAGCCTAGGTGAAGAACCTTACACTTTTTTACTATTAAAATTCATTTGCCAACTTAATCGCGCAACCAAGAGTTTCAGTCAAGATTCATGTTTGAATCTTTAATGCATCCATCAATTATTTCCCAATTGAAGTTTCTAACTTTTGTATCATCTGCAAACTTAGAAACGCTTACATTTTATGACCTGATCTATGAATCCATCTTATATAAAGAGGAAGCAGTAGTGGTCCCCAGTCACAGAACCTTGGTGGGGACAACCACTCCTTCACCCACTTCCCATGATGACGTTATTGCATTTAGCATCACACACTGCCTTCTATTACAACAACCACTCTTTAATCAAACCATGTAACCACTCCACCTATTCCACATTGCAATAACTTTTGAATCAGGCCTTTTGTGGGGAACTTTATCAAAGGCTTTGCTAAAGTAAAGGAATAAATAATTCACTGTTCTCCTTTGTCAAATGCTAGTCAGAACATGAATCCATCAATAATCTAAAAGGCTTTGTTTGAGCCATGATCTCCCCCATTCTAAACCATGCTGAAAATCCATACAGTAATTGTATCATCCAAATGTTTCTCATATAATAACTTTTCAGTAACTTTTCCAAAATTGTTACGACCAGAGATGTTCTAAGCTAACTGGCCTATAGATTTCCGCAAATCTCCCTTACTGACCTTGTCCTTATAAAGGTAGGCACAACATATGCAAGTTTTCCAGTCAATCCTGTACCTCGAACTAAAGTGTTAAGGAACGGTTTAAAAATCAAAAACAAATGCCTTTGCAATATCTGCTGACTACCCTCTTTAGAATCGCTAACCATATATACATCAGCGACCGCAGCTTTAACTTGATCATTATGTTCTTAGTAGCGAGTTAATTTCTTTTTACTTATCAAATTCAAAGATTCTTGTTAGTCTATTTTATACATGTAACACGAGAACCACGTAGTTTTTTCCAAACCGACCAGCGATTAAAACAAAAAAAGTTGTGTGTACAAATGTACATTTATCTGATATATGTGTGCTTGCGTCTGATTTAAATTCTATAAAAATATGTCAAGAGTATGATAAAATTAACACAGATATTAAATAATAATAAAAAAAATAATCTAAAAAAAAGACTACTTGAATATCACTTATATGGCTTCACTGAAGTGAAAAATTTTATATTTATAATAATGTTAAATCTCACTTCCCTTAAATTTGGGATTTTTAAGTTCAAGTAGCGTTTTATAAAATAGTGGCTCTATAAAGCTTACAAGATCCTATATATATATATATATTTTATATATATATTATATAAATATAATATAGTATATATATATATATATATATATATATATACTATATATATATATATATATATATATATATAAGTATAATATTATATATATATATATTAGGGCTTCTTTGGAATTGGCCCGGTAATCGATATTGATTATTTTTATAATATTCGATATTTTTCTTTTAAAAAATCTCGATTTATTTTTCTTAATATCTTATATATTTTTTTTTTTATATATCTAATTAATTTTAATGTAATGATAACTTAAAAGATTTTCATTTTTTTTAAATAGTTAATTTAATTTTTTTTGATAGTCGGTTGACATTTATTTATAAACATATATTTTAATATATTTTTTTTTTTTTGCAAAATTTAATTGGGTTATTCATATTTTAAATTTAGATTTAACAACATGTCAATGAGCATTGTTAAACTTTTTCAAGATTTTAATACGAAAGAAAAAGCAATTATATTTGTAATGAATAATGGAATACTTCACTCTTCAAGAATGTGTAAGAATAACCATACAATGAAACTTTCATTAAGTACTAATAAGGATAGATGGAGATGTCATTTAAAGAATTGTGAACAAGAAATACGCTTGCGAAAGGACACATGGTTAGAATCTAGTAACCTAGCTTTTGAAACTATCATATATTTCATATTTTGTTGGTTTAAAAATTTATCAACAAACACATTAAATATATATCGATTACCGGCCAATCCAAGAGGAAAATAATAAATAATCGATATTTATGAAAATACTCACTAATTGCTGATTATAAAAATAATCAATTATCGATTACCGGGCCATTCGCAATAAAAAATATTCGATCTTATTAAATCATTTCGATATTATAAAGAAAATAATCATATATATTACCGGGCCAATTCCAAAGAAGGCTATATAATATTATATATATAATATATATATATATATATATATATATATATATATATGTTTTATATGATATATATATAGTAGATATATATATAATATATTATGGTAAATTGTTTAGATAAAGGGCCTATCCTCCGATTTCAAAATTTTTGCACAATACTCTGCAAATGTATTAAAATTAAAGATAAACTTAAATTTAAGTGTAAAAAATGCCTTTAACCAGATTTAGCAACTTTTTACCCTTTATATATTAAATGTTAAAATTGGTAATTATTTAGATAAAGGGCTTCACCTCCGATTTTCAAAATTTTTGCACAGTATACTGCAAATGTATTAAAATTAAATATAAAATCAAAATTAAGTCCTAACCTATTAAAACTAACCTAGCCTTACTAAACCTAATCTGACCAAATAAACTGAAAATAAATTTAACCTAACTAAAAAAAATTAACAAAAAAAAAAAAACAACAAACACAGTAAATAAATAAAAACAGTAAAAAAAAACAACAACAATCACCTTATTAAACAAATCTTTAAACACTTAAAACCAAAATAAAAAAATGCGATAAAACTAAACCAATAAATTATTAAGGTCAATCAATAAATATTAGGGGAATTGCTTAAGGTTTTAGTGTATTTTCAGATGATTTGAAAAACTGTCTGTCATTTAGACCTGTGCCTATAAATTTATATGAAATTTTGTTGAATTTGGATTCTTGGTTGCTGTGTGTTAAGAAAGAAAATGTTTTAACTTTATACCTATTAAAAAGGTTATAAATATTTTTTGTCATTTGTGTGTATGTGTATCTTGAAATGAAAGAAGTAAATACATATAAATGCATAGGTTAATATTATAAAAATGCCATTATAAGAAAATGTTCATACTTTATATTTATATATATAATATCAACATTTTCAACTTATGTGTATTATAAACTTTTACTACAATATACATTATTAATGAAAAAAATTATCTTTGAACTATAATGATATGGTCCATTTCATATTGATTCAGAAGATGAAAGCTAGTGGAAGAAGGTGCATGATTTCTGGAATTTTACCTAGGTTAGGTGCAGGTCAGGAATGGGGAAGTAGGGCTTTAGGTGTAAATGAAAGGGGTTAGGAAATTATGTTTTTCAGAAAATATTAGTTTTTTGGATTTGTGGAGAGAATTTCTGGATAAAGATCTTTTTGCAGCAGATGGAGTTCACTTGAGTCATAAAGGTGTTGGGCTTTTCAGTACCAGTTTGGAGAATTGTTTATCAAAAAACTAGGTAAAGTTGGGGGTGATGGGCTAAATCTGGTTACGAATAATATTAATGGTAACTGTAATAGTGGTGAGATAAATAAAACTAGTGTTGTTAAAGGTTCAAATAATGATGATAGCAATAAAAATGGCAGCATTTCGAATATCAAATGCTTTTACACAAATGCTCATAGCCTTAGAAATAAAAAAGATGAGCTGCTTAGTTATACTATAAATGAGAATCTAGACATTATTTGCATAACTGAAGCATGGGTTAATGAAGAATTACATGGAGACTCCTTTCAGGAATATGAAATAGATGGATATTCACTTTATTTATACCAGCGTAGAGGAAAGAAGGGTGGCACTTTATGTTAAAAGCAATATTCAATCTGTATTAATGACTGACTTTAAACTAATCATGATATTGAATCAGTGTGGGTAGATATCCTTATGTATAATAAATCATATAGAATAGGGGCATTTTACAGACCTCCTGGCCAGAGTCAAGAATTAGACGCGGAAATGATGAAAGAAATTGAGACAGCATGCCACAGTAAAGAACAAGGTATAGTCATAATGGGTGATTTTAATTTTCCTGGCATTCAATGGAATTCCTTGTCTAATATGGACCATAGTAGTTCTGTATTTATAAATTGTATACTAGATAACTTTTTGAGCCAGATGGTCCATGAACCTACAAGACACGATGCACTATTAGACTTAATATTAACTAACAATGAAAGTATGGTGGATGAGGTTAGAGTTGAGGAGAATTTAGGACTTAGTGACCATAATATAATTAGATTTAATATGAATGTGATATCTGGGCCCAAATTGCAAGTTAATAAGGAAAAGATCTTAGATTTCTGAAATGGCGATTTTATCAAATTTCGAGACATGCTTAGTACAACTGACTGGGATAAAGAGTTTAAAGACCAAAACTGTTTTATCATGTGGGAACATTTTAAGCAAATTTTGATGAATATTCAGTCAGTATGTTTTAAAGATAAACCCATTAGGGTGGCAAAGAGAAAACCTGTTTGGTGGAATAGAGAGATAAGAGTGAAAATTAATGAAAAGCGTAGATGTTTTAAAATATTCACGGGTAGTAATAGGGAAGATGATTTAGAAAATTATAGGAAAAATAGAAATGAACTTAACCAGTCAATAAGAAAGGCAAAGAGAGAGGCAGAAATTAATTTAGCAAGGAATAGTAATAAGGACCTGAAGAAATTTTTTAGCTTTTATAAATTTAAAAGTAAGAATAGGACAATTGGTCCAATTAAAATTGATGAAAATTTAGTGAGTTCAGATAAGGAGTTGGTCAACATTTTCAATGCTTATTTTGCTTCAGTGTTTACTGAGGAAAGATTAGATAATAGTTTGGAGACTAATAGTTCTTGTATGCATGTAACAAATAGACTTAGAGAATTTGAATTTGATGTAAAATATATTAAACGTTACTAGACCAGTATTAGTCCAGTAAATGCTGCAGCCGCCTGATGGATATATGGTAGAGATTCTAAAGGAGGGTAGTACCAGCAGCATTACAAAGGCACTGTATTTGATTTTTTAAGCGATCTATAACACATTTGGTGAGGTATCGGAGGATAAATGGCATGTGCTGTACTTATTTATAAGAAAAAGTAGTAAGGAAGATTTGGGAATTTATAGGGCAATTAGCTTAACATCCCTGGTTGTAAAGGTTCTGGAAAAGTTGTACTGAAAGGTCATATAGAGAAATATTTAGAAGATAACAAGGTATTGTTTGACTCCCAGCACGGTTTCAGAAAGGGTAGGTCATGTCAGACAAACCTTTTAGAATTTAAGGAATACATTACTGACTGTTGACCGAGGAGATCCATTTGATATTATATATTTAGACTTTAACAAAGCTTTTGATAAGGTTCGCCCACATAAAGGCTGATGAAGAAAGTTATTGCAATGTGGTATAGGTGGAGTGGTTCATGGTTGGACTAAAGAGTGGTTGTGGAATATGAAAGCAGTGTGTACAACTGTAATGGTGAATATATCATCATGGAATAATAAGTGAAGACTGGTTCCCACAGGGATCGGTGCTGGGGCCAACTATTGTTCCTCAGTACACTATTAAATGATTTAGACCTATGGACTTAAGTGCAAGGTTTCTAATTTGCAGTATGAATACCAAAGTGGCCACCAAGCAGTTAGGAATATAGTGGAAGGCTATAGTATAAAGATTCAAAAAGTGAGTCTTGATAACACTTCTTGGGTGGGGCAGATAGTGGCAATGAATTTAATAGTAACAAGGGTAGGTTTCTTCAACCTAGGTTACTCAAAGTACCAGCTTAACTATGATATGAATGGGAATTGGCTTGAGTTCTGTGGACTAAGAAAAAGATTTAGGTGTGATTATTAGCAGTAATTTGAAAGTAGCTAATCAGTGTTGGAAGCAAGGAATAAAGCTATAAGATGCTGGGCATAATGAAATCGCAATGTTGTTTACAAGAGCAAGGAAATTATAAGTAAAGCCTTTATAATAGCTTATGTATGCCAGTATAGAGTATTGTGCAACAAGTTGGGCACACACTTATTTAAGAAGAGACTTAGATAGTGCTAGAGAGAGTGCAGCGTAGAGCAACTAGGATGATTTCTGGGTTGAGGGTAAGAGCTATTGAAGAGAGGCGATAGTGAGTTAGGAATGTTTTCTGTATAAAGGCGATTTCTCAGAGGGGACATGATGAGCAAGTCTACAAATATTACAATCCCTATTGATAATACATGAAGGCCAATAAATTTCTTCATAGTAGATGCACGGTACGGAAGACCAGGGGCATGAAGAAGAAGAATTAAGAACGTAAAGCATGCCATCTTTGATATAAAGAAAGAATTCTTTTAGTAATAGGGTAGTTAAATTTTGGAATGGTTTGCCACAAGAGGTTGTTGAGTGTAATTCGATTTTGCACTATTTTAAAGAAAAGGGTTGATAGGTATCTTGTGGGTTGGGTATCAATATAGTATTATCTAGCCCAGCCAAATTGGCGGGCCTTTTAATTACAGTAGTTAAATTTTAAATAAAAATAAAGCTGCCCCCCCATGTTGTGCACCATAACTTAATTGTTATGGCTTGTTGGTGGCTTTGGGGTATCATATCTATCATTTTTTTTTTTCTTCTTTTTGACTAAAGCCAACTTGGGTGTGGATTTTAGTTACAATAATTTGACAAGCCCTAGGGTGCTTTGTGGATTTGCATGAGCATGATTGTTAGTGAGTTGACTGGGACTGTCTCGATAGGCCCTTGTGGCTTCTTACTGTCTCTATATTTCTAATGTTCTAATGTTCTAATATGTTGACATTTTAGATATAGCCTAATATAAAGATCCATTTTCCAAAAAAAAAAATCAAATCAAATTTTTAAAATTAAACATTAATATTGCATATATGGCTAAATTAATTTTGAATGGAACTTTCATATTATTTTATCAAAGAAATAAGTTGACTTTCTGGTTACTCCCCTGATAATTTATATTGTTCTGGTGTTAAACAAAGCTTTAGCAATCATTTATTTCATTTTTATATATGAGTTTTTAATTAGGCATTATTATTAATTTACAAATTTATAATATATATATATATATATATATATATATATCAATATTATATAAAATATATATATATAGTATATATTTTATAAATAAATAAATAATATAATATTAATATATAATATATATATATATATTAATATTATCAATATCCTATGATGAGGCTTTAAATAAAATTGCACAAAGAAGTCAAATGGATATACATGTTAGGTTTGAAGACTTAACTACTGGTCTAATAACCACTCGTTATCTTACTTCTCAGTTCCTTACCGACACTCGAGCTGAGAATCTTTAGGAAAATCTCAAGCAGGGGCTTGGGTCAGCTGTTGACCTCATTAAAGTGACAAGTATTTCAATGGATGGACCTAATGTCAACTTGAAAATGTTGTCTTTGTTGAAAGCAGAATTAAATACCTGTCCCGAAGCTCCAAGATTGATTGAATTTGGAAGTTGCTCTTTGCATATTGTCCATGGAGCTCTCAAAACTGGTCATAAAGCTACAAATTGTGATTTATTAGAATATTTAAGGGCTTCTTATTATTTATTTAACGATTTTCCAACTAGAAAGGGAACATTCATGAAAATAACAGGCTCTGAAGAGTTTCCTGCTAAATTTTGTTTGACAAGATGAGTTGAAAATGTAAATGCTACAACAGCCATTCGATTGCTTCCATAACTTCGAAAGTACGTGGAGGAAGTTGGAGAATTGAAAAATTCAAGTGTTTGGAAAGGTGAAATCATATTTAAAGGATCCCTTATTACATGCAAAGTTGGGGTTTTTCCAAGCAGTAGCTCGTCAGTTGGAAGGATTTCTATTGAAGTTTCAGCGTGAAGACCCATTGACATCCTTCTTGTATGATGATCTCAGTCACTTATTTAAAACTTTAATGAAAAGAATTCTAAAACCGGACATTTATTGTTCAAACGTCAAAGTTTTAATGAAAATTAAACTTTAAAGATAAAAAAATTTCATAAATGCAGAAAATATGGACCTGTATCATACAGCAAAAGGGGGAATTAGGAATGCACCTCGAAGGCTGCAAACTCCAAAAATTTTAAAATTTAGAGAAGATTGTATGTTATTCTTGCAAATACTTATCCAGAAGTTAGTAGAAAGAAGTCCTCTTACATATTCCATCACAAAGACATTAAGTTGTTTGTCACCGAAGATAATGCTTTCTAATAACTCTGAAAGAATTAATGTGTGTTGAAAAATTCATTGACATCAAGCGAATTGATGGTTCGACGGCTGATATAATCAAAGAGGATTATGAACTTTTGATATCGAATTCCTATGTCCATGAACTTATGAAAAGTTTTGATGAGAAGGAAGATAGACTCGATCAACTTTTCATTGAAATTTTTAAAAATGTAAACATTCAAAAAGAAACAAAAAACTTTGTAACACTGATTCTTTCTTTATTTCATGGGAATGCTTCTGTACAGAGAGGTTTCTCGACAAACAAACATTGTCTACAAGAAAATTTGCGTGAAGAGTCACTTGTTGCTAAAAGAGTTATTGCTGAAGAAATGAAAAATATTGGAGGGGTTGATTATTGTATTACAAATGAGATTATGTCATACTGCCGCAATGCTTCTTCAGAGTATAAGGCATACTTAAAAAGAAAACTATGTGCCAAAGAAGCAGAAACTCTGGAAGGTGCAAAAAAAAAGGAAATTAGTAGCTGAGATTAAAGAGACTGAAGAAATTAAGAGAAATATTGTCAAAGAGACCGAAAAACAACTTCATATTTTAGAAGAAAAAATAGCTTTTCTTAAACAGTCATAAACTTTTTTTAAGATTAATGTACTTATTTAGTGGGCTTAGTTTAAAATTAAATAATTTTTGTAATTTGTTTTAGAGAAAAGGAAAAATATTTTTATTTGATTTTAGAGAAAAGAAAATGTGCAAATGTTTTTATATTTTTGTGTACCTTTGTTTTTGTAATTTTTATTTTGAATAAAGTAAAAGAAAAGGGAAAAAATGAAAGCAACAGGGACCTGGTAAACATATTTGGCAGATATTTAGAAAATTAATTGATTGTGTTCATAACTTTGGCTATATAAATAATTTTGGAAGTTGTTTAAAAAATTTTCAGTGCAAATATAAATTTCACTTGTAAAATGTCAAATTGTATGATATATATAAATAATATATATATAATATATAACCTATATATATATTATATTCAATCTAAAAAAATAAAAAAAAAAATATATATATATATATATATATATATATATATATATATATATATATATATATATATATAAATAATTTTGGAAGTCTGTTTAAAAAAAAAAAAAATATATATATATATATATTGGGTAAAAACTAAAGTAATTTTACAGAAAATAAAGAAATAAATGGCTGTAAAACTGCCCCTTCAAATTTTCAAATTTCAGAAATTCATTTCAAAATTGTGTGAGATAAATATTTCAATTACTTTAAGAATTAGATATATGCTTTTGTAATATGCAATTGATTGCAGTTTAAGAACCTTTTAATTGAATGTTGTACAGTATGTGTTTGTTTGATTATGTTGTATTTTGTAATGAAGATTACTGCTTAAATGTCTATTAATGTGACATTGAGTTATTTGTATTTACACTATTTTTATCATTTTCAAAACCAATGAACCCAATTTGAAATTAATTATTAATAATTTAATAAGTATTGTAATTTATTTCATAGAAGAGAAATTTGATTTGGACACATTGATAAATATTACACCAGATGTTGCAGCTGAATTAATTCCTAAGCCACTTGGTCTTCGCATGAAACTTCTCAACAGCATTTGGAAATACAAATCAGAGGTTATTATATAATAGTAATATTAAAATATTATAATGATATATTATATATATATATATATATATATATATATATATATATATATATTTAATATTATATATATATATATATAATATATAATATATATATATATATATATCTATATTATATAGTATCATATATATATATATATTATATATATATTATAAATAATAAATAATATATTATATATATATATATATATATATATAGTATCATATATATATATATATATATAGTATATAATATATATATGTATATATCTATATATAATATATATATATAGATATAGTAATATACTATATAATAATATATAATATAATATAGTATAATATATAATATAATAATAATATATATAATTATATATATGGTTCATGACGTGGTTGCATGAAAAAAATTACTTAACTTTTTTACTATGATCCTATCAGCTGCGAAAGTTTCAGAGCATTTATAATTGTGGAGGATACAACTCTTTTTTATAGAAAAATATATTTTTTTATACCCAACAATTTAGCAAAAATTCCAAAATTTCCAAAATTTTGTCAATTTTTAAAATTTTTGAATTTTGACAAAAGTG
>JABUQX010086804.1:15000-23118 GCA_015478945.1 Trachelipus rathkii
TACACTTATTTCTCTATATATATACTATATATATATATATTATATATACTATATAGTACTTATATATATATATATTCTATATTAATATTATATATAGTATATATATCTATATATATATAATATATATATAATATATATAACAGAATATATATATATCATATATATATAAGTAATATTCTCATAAAGTACCTATATATCATATATATATATATAATATAGTGATATATATTATATATATATATATATATATAATAATATATATATATATAGTATATATATTATAAAAAATTCAGATGTGTAAACAGGTGATGCCAGTTTTATGGAAATCTGATCCGAAAGCTATTTCCAACTGAGATTCAACTTACTTACTTTATTCCTCCTCAAACGGATGGCAAACAACAAAAGAGAGCCAAAGGAAAGCTCATCGAGAGATACAGAAATATGAGAAGAAAGTTTCGAAAACTGGGCTTACATTCTCAGCATATTTCTAAGAGTGTGGCTAAAAAATCTAAAACCAGTATTTTATTGCATGAAGGTAAAATATGAAGTCTTATGTTGTAGTGTTAACCAAATTTTTTGAACTTTAATACATTATTACACAGATAAGTAGTCATCTATGATAAAGCATTAAAATAATCAATTTGAAAATTATAACAGCTTTTGCAAAAATTTTAGGTGAATCCTTATCAGAGGAAGAATTTTTTGAAAAGCAGCAGTGGCTTAGGTTTAACAAAGAACCTTGGGAACAAGTAGAAAAATTGTGGAATGAAACTTCAGATAAGAGAATATCTGATATCCACCTTAAAGAGGAAGCTACAATACATAGTACTTTTCTTGATTGGCCAATATTAGAAAACACCAATGGACATATTCTAAGCGGTAAGTATATATATATATATATATTGCTGTTGTTATATATATATATATATATAGCATATATATATATATATATATATATATATATAGATATATATATATATATATATATATTATTATTTTTATTTTATTTATTTTTAAAATTTATGTACATCAGTTACACAAACACTGTTTACCTGCCATCTGGACTGCACAACCCATAACAGGGTAACTACTAGTAAAACGAGAGTATCAAAAGTTTTCAATGGTTACAGAGAATGTAAAACTTGTAGTTTAGTAGCGAAAATGAAAATGTCATTACTGTTAAATATTGAAGACCGCTAATATATAAGAATGTCGTTTATAGGTAGTACTGAATAAAGACCAGAAAAATACCACATCTAAGTGGAGTTAGTTTGTCATATACAACCAAAATGTGGAAGATGGATTGTGAAAAAAAGGTTGCAAAATTGACAAGTAGGTGGCTTGGTTTTGAACATGTAATGTTCATGTGTGAGTTTGATGTGGCTAATGCAGAGGCGAGCTTGAACCACTTTATGGTAGCGGTTTTTCGGTTTTGTGCCCAAACGCCACTCCGATTTCTAGTTTCACACAGTTTATCCTAATCCTAGCTTACCTTTCAGTTTATCCCCTCTGTGATCACTACACCAACGTTCCTGCCATTGTTCCTTTGGTGGGGTAAGTATTAGTTGGTCGCCAACCCAACTACCACACGTACACAAGGAGACAGAAGCTAAGACATAGACAGGAAGCATGAAAAAATGAGGGGACAGAAAAAGGCTAAAGTTCCATATGCCACGAAGACATAAAAGTATTGAGGCCCTGGGGGACGCAAGAAAACCACATGTTGCATAATTCGGGTTCTTAAAGTGTTAGTTGTGTATCCAACATAAGAGGAATTACATCCTACTTCTTTGCAATTAAATTGATATACAACATAACTTTTGTAATCCTCCGAACAATGACCACGGGTACTAAAGTATGAGGACACTCGTCTCGGCGTGTAATAGCTTCTTTTCAGACTTAACATGTTCCTTTACAATTATGTTAAATTTTTGTTCTTCTCTAGAAAAGTTTGTCAAATTTAATGATTTAAAATAGAAAGCTATTTGCTTTCCATGTCAAGTGAATTTTTATTTCGAGTTAAAATGTTATTTATAGTTCTTTTATAACTTTTTCTATTTTAAATTGAGGGTACCCATTATTAATTAAGTTTTTCGTTATTCTTATCACCTCTTTGTTAAAGAGTCGTCACGTTGAAGTTATTTTATAGGCTCTGTGGATTAGGGTTTTAATAATTAATAGTTTATACCTTTCGAGTATATTAGAATCATAATTTGTGTATAAACATTTACCTGTACATTAAACATTTACTTCTCTTTCGGCTCTACCATTTATAAAACAAAGTAAAACATCTAGGAATGCCAGTTTTTTATTTTTAACATCTTCATAAGTGAAGTTTAGAAGTTTATTATTATTTATATAATATTATTTATTATTATTATTATTATTATTATTATTATTATTAATATTAATTATATTAATATTATATCATTATCATTATTATTATTATTATTATTATTAAGTATATGATTTTAACTTTCTAAGTACACTTGAAACAAAGTATTAAACTGTTAATTTTATAGTGGCTGTTTTATAATTAGAATTATAATTACGTTATACAATGTTTTCCGAAACTGAAATATATTTGTTTGTGATGTGTTGCTCCTGCATCTTTGTCTTTACGGTACTTTACCGTATAGCATTTGGAGATTTGATTCTTTGTGGTATATTTTTTTATTCTCAAAAGCAAGCGAAAAAAAATAGTTGAAGGGAATGATCCAATATTGGAGATTTTGGGACCCCATTTTAGCCCCCATGTAAAAATGGACATAAAATTCTTAATTTTCAGACAATTTTGATGGGGATAAGAGCAAACCGCAGCTTTTTTTGATCTCTAAAACATCATTTTCGTGTTTTTTTTTTTAGGTGTCTGTAGTCATTGTTTTGGCATTTTCATTTTTTCAGAACCATTTTTCTTGACATTTTTTCTTATCAACTTCTACAATTTTTTTGAAATTAATTCAAACTTGAAATATGCATAGATGGGTCCATTACGCACAAAAGTCACGAATTAGTTTTTTGATTTTTTGAAAATTGTGCTCAGCAATGTCGAAATTCAAAACAACCTACTTTTGTTTTTTTTTGTTTTTTTAATAGATCCTGAGCACAATTTTAAAAAAACCAAAAAACTAATTCTTGACATTTGTGCGCAATGGACCCATCTATGCATATTTCAAGTTTGAAGTAATTTCGAATAATAATTGTAGAAGTTGATACGAAAAAATGTCAAAAAAAGTGGTTCTGAAAAAATGAAAATGCCAAAACAATGACTACAGATACCTAAAAACACTCGAAAATGACGTTTTAGAGGTCAGAAAAAGCTGCGGTTTGCTTCTTCCCCAACAAAATTGTCTGAAATTTATTAAGAATTTTATGTCCATTTTTAGGTGGGGCTAAAATGGTGTCCCAAAATCTCCAATATTGGATCATCCCCTGAAACAAAAAAATGTTTTACTGTACCTGTAAGCACTAAGCTGAGGCAGACTCGAAATTTTGAATTTTACTGCTGGAGTCGGAGTCGGAGTCGAAATTTTTTGTTTGAGTGGAGTCGGAGTCGAAAATTTTTTTTTAAGTTGAGTCGGAGTCGGAGTCTAAAATTTTTGTTTAAGTGAAGTCGGAGTCAGAGTTGAAAATCCAAATTTGAATTTAAGGAGTCGGAGTCGCGGAGTCAAAAAATTTATTTTACGACTCCGCAGCCCTGCTTACCACAGACCGTTCCCAATCCTCACTACACCCTATAGCTCTTCTAAATAACACCCCCCTTCCACTTAATAAAACTCCAAAAATTTTAGGCCTTACATATGAGACACATCTGACATTCACCCCACATATGGAACAAATTACATCTTCCACCATACGTAAACTAAACACTCTCCGAACACTTTCCCAACATGATTTTAGCGACAGAAAACACACACTTATCACCACATATAAACAAACAACTTCACAGAACAACATTAAACTATGCTTCCCCTGGATGGTTCCCAGCAATAACAAAAGCCAACATAAAAAAAATTAAAAAAAAATTAAAACACCGCCCTTAGAATAATTACTGGTTGTACCAAAACAACCCCCATCCACCATCTACAGAACGAAACCAAAATTCTCCCTATCACTTCCCACTTAGAGATGGTAGGAACACAATTTTACCAGAAAACCTTAAACCCATCCCACCCTTGTCACCAAATATTCAACAACCCCATCCGTCACAGATTAAAACTCCCTCCCTCCTCACCCTCCAAACTCTATAATGACATATATAACATCATTCCCCCCCCTCCCCCAACAAAACTTGGCTCTCTCATATACATACCCATCTCACTAGCATTCAGCTACAAAATCGCCCTAACAACAAAATTTTAAAATCCCAACCACCAAAAATTTCTCCTGCTGAAAACTCACTATCCAGAAGAGACCAAGTTAATCTCGCTAGGTGCAGATCAGGACACCACCCAAAACTATTACATTATAAATTTAAATTTAAACTAGATAACGTCACTTCCCCCACATGTACTAGATGCCATAACCACCCAGATACAGTAAAGAACCTCCTTCTAAATTGCCCAGCTCTCGACGCCCCCCGAACTGCTTTTCTATCACATCTGTTGAAGACCTGTGGAAACGCCCAAAGGATGCGTGGCCTCAAATTGAGGGGGGGCAAGGGTAAAGAAGAAAGTCATATAGTATATATATATATATATATATATATATATATATATATATATATATATATATATATATATATATATATATATATATATATATATATATTTATATATATAAAGAGTATATATATATATATATATATATATATATATTTTGTAAGTGTTATTAACAAAGGTGTGTAATTATGTGTTGATGTTAAATCAGTGAGGATTAGAAATGGGATTATCGGATCATTATATTGTTCTTATGTAAAATTAAATTAGTGGGGGCTTGATGGAGAGGCAGATGATACGGAAGGAAGTGGGTAGAATTATAGCTCAGGTGGTTGTATACATGATAAGTGTCTAAGCAAGTAAATCAGTCGAATGTGAACAAGTTGAAACTGAGCAAATCTGGGAGCATATGAAGGAGGCAGTTGTTAGCAGTACAAAGTAATCATGTGTGGATGTGCTAAAGTAGGAAGTAAGAATGTTCACTGTAAGTGGTGGAAAGTAAAAAAGAAGCGTGGTTGAATGTATTAAAAGCCAATGATGTTTCATAAGAAAGATGTTTGGAATTATATATGGAGGAAAAACGAAATACTAAAAGGTGCATACATAGGAGGAAAAAAGAGGTAGGACCTAAATGAGCAGTTTGGAAGGAAGATAAATAGGGACTTACAAGGGAATAGTAATCTCTTCTGGAAGGAAGCGCGAAAGGTTAAGAATGAGAATAAGGGGAACCTGGGTAGAATAAAGAATAGGGATGGTGCTTTTGTGACTGATGAAAGGGATGTGAGGAGAGTGTGGATAGAACACTTTGAGAATCTGTATTAATATTAACAGTAACGAAGAGGTGATAGTGAATGTATGTAGGTTTGAAGAAGGAATAGGTATTTGGGGATGAGGTTATTAGCAAGGGGGAGGTAAGGGTAGAGGGAGAAAGTTGAAGAATGGTAATCTGTATAGATGAAATACTGGTGAAATGATCTCAAGAACGGAGGCGAGATAGTGATTGACTGGATTTGGAAGTTGTATAAAAGCGTTTATGGAGGGTGTAGTTCCGAGAGATTGGAGGAGAAAGCAGTAATAGTACCCCTATATAAGGGTAAGGGAGATAAAGGGAACTGTAGGAATTGAGAATTAGTTTATTGAGTGTTGTAGGGAAGATATATGGTATTTGTCGAAAGAGTGCGTCGAGGACTGAAGGACTGATTGCGAAGAACAAGGTGGCTAGTGGTAGAGGATGTGTGATTCAAATCTTTACACTGAAACAATGACTGAGAAAAATGAGGGAGAAGAAGAATAAATTGTATTTAGTTTTATGGAATCTGCAACAGGCGTATGATAGATTAATAGGGAAGCCTATGGGAGGTGTTAGTAATATATGGTGTTGTTGTAGGCTTCTGAATGAAATTAAAAGTATGTATGAAGATATGAGGCGTGTGTAAGAATAAATGGTGTCAAAAGTGATTGGTTTAATATTACTAGTGGAGTGAGGCAGGATGTGTTATGTTCCTTGGTTATTAATTTTGTATATGGATGGGGTTGTTAAATTCAGAGATTTAGTTCATGCAGGAAATGGTGCCTGCAGGATGGAGAATGGAGGTGAGTGGAGGGTGCCCCACCAGACAGCGTGATGATTCGGTTTTGTGTAGAATCTAGCAGAGTTTAAGATATATAGAGAGATTTGGTAGGGTGTGCAAAGGAATGGTTTGAAAGTTAACATAGATAAGAGCAAAGGTTATGGTTGTGAGTGAGGATAGCCTTCAGTGTGAAGTTGAGCATAAGCTGGAGCAGTGTCTGAGTTTTAAATATTTAGATATATGTTGATGAAAAGAACATATTAGAGTAGTAGAAAGTTGTAATGGTAGGAAGGTGGTTGGTGCAATAAATCGTTGGTGGATGTGAAGGGACTGTCTAGAGTGCGCTAGGGTTCACATGAGGGTATGTTGCCGCCTGTGTTAATGTATATAGTGAGACTATGGTCTGAATAAGAGGTATATATCTAAAGTTCAACGTGTTCAGATGGACAACCTTAGGGGTTTTTAGGTGTGAAAAGAATTGATAAAGAGAGGAATGAACGTATTAGAGAGAGATGTGGTGTGAAGAAAGGGGTAAATAAGAAAATAAATGAAAGTATGTTGAGATGGTTTGGTGTGGAAAGGATGGATGATAGTCGGTTTGTTAAGCGGATGTATAGTGGCGAGTGTGTTGGGAATCGACCGGCTGGGAGACCGAAGAAAAAATGGATGGATGCAGTGAAGGAATGCCTGGAGGAAAGAAATGTGAGTTTGGTAGAGGCGAGAAGAATGGTGGTTGATAGGAATGAATGGCGGGGTGTTGTGAGGGGGCGTGGCTGTGGCCCACCTGGGTCAAGGGATGAACCCTGCACCTGACGATTTACATAGTATTAGTGAGGATCCGTCGCGGTCCCATGAAGCTCTAGGGTGGATTTTCTGACGGCGACGGGTCCACTGATACATAGCGGTGGTTGGGCTTTCTTTTCGACTACTGTGTCATGTTCTACTTTTCTTTTCCGATGCAATAACGCACCTTACCCTCATTCTTGGGGACAAGAGGATAATAATAATAATAATGACATTAATAATAATATATATATATATATATATATATATATATATATATATATATATATATATATATTTTTTATATATATATGTATAACAATATATATATTATATATATATATATATATATATATATATATTTATAGATAAGTATTGATTTTATAACTATGTTTGGAACATCATCTAAATTTTATCTCAAATGGAATTTGAATAAAGAGAGTATTAAACACTTAATGATGAACAGAATCAAACATAAAACATGGATCAACCTTTTGAAAAATATTCACCCTGAAGGTTCAAAAGGTTAGTAGTTTTCTGTTTATTTGTATTATCATTAATGCCTGCATGTGTTATTACGTATTTCAAATTAGTAATTAATCATTAAGTATGAAGTAATGGTCATATTTACATGTGTAAATAATTTTATCATAGTATTTTTGAATGGGTTTTTCACTCCACCATTATTTTTATTTTATAGCTATGAAATCAAATATATGTACGCAAATGTTTTCATTTCAAATATAAGTTATAAGAAAAGGTTCAAGTCGTTTTTAGTGGCATAATTTTAGGAATGGGTGTAAGTCTCCTTCAGTGGCACTCGGTTTTTAGTAGGAATAGACATCCCATTTTTTTTATTCAGAGATGAGGTTGTAGTTGGAATCTTTTATCAAACAATTTTTTTAAATTATAGTGGAAATTGGGCTCGTATAATAAAATGGGGATTTAACAGTTTTGATTTCTTTAATCGTGACTGACATCTCGTGCTAATATTTACATAATGAATTGATAATATCTGGCATTTAAGTTAAAGGAATATTTTGAATAAAGTAGAAATTTATTTATATAAAAAGGGGAAATTGTAAGAAGTTAATGTAGTTATAAAG
>JABUQX010086805.1:12500-30172 GCA_015478945.1 Trachelipus rathkii
TGTAGGTACATATGCATCTGGTCAGCTAAATTTTTAACACAATATACCACCGTTAAAAAGGTCCTATCTCATGCTATTAGAGTTAAGCTATGCAATAGTGTATCCAGTACACACTATGATATAATATCATATATAATACCTAATTATGACTATATACTATAGGTATAATAAATATTATATATAATATAAGTATACTTAAATATATATATATAATATACATATAATATATATATAAGACCAGTCTACTTTATATTCCTGTATGAAACACCAACCGCCTCAGCGGGCAGAGCCCTAATCTAGAAGGTGAGTGTACTATAGTAATAATATATATATAATATACTATTGATATAGTAGAAGTATAAATATATATATATATAATATAGTATAAAATAATATAATATATACAGTATATCTAATATATATATTATATATATGATATATTATAATCTAGGAGGTGTACTTATATAATATATATATATATTGAATAGTAAAGAACAAATATATACTGTTTTATTAAACAAATAACATTATTCCATACGCCAATCTAACTTTGAATATATTAACTTATTATTTTTACATAAAAGTAAAATACGAAATAAATCATATACAATTTTATACATGTATATGCAAAATATACAAATGTAAAAAAAAATACAAAAATATACATAATACAAAATACTCTTTGAAATTAAATAAAAAATATAATGTATGATTACTTTTAAAAAGGTACACGACAATATAGGCAAGTATACAGAAAATCTATACAAACGTAAAAATAAAAACAAAAAATATACAAACATACTCTTTGAATATTAAGACAAGTTAACTTGTATAAAATATTTTTGTTTTTTTTTTCTTTTTCTTTGTGCAAAGGTCTGATCATACCTTTTTTTTTTCTTTTACCTTTTTTTTTTCTTTTCTTTTTTTTATTTTTTTTTTTTTGACTCATTTATCATAAGTGACAAATCCATTTATTGAATTTAGCATTGAAGAATTATTCTTGCACATGTTAATATATTAAATGAAAAGATTAAGCGACAAAAGAAAATCGTGATTTTTATCCTTTTAACCCCCACCAACCCATACACCCCCACCCATCTCCTTGTTCCCCCCTCTCTCCCTCTCCAAATAAAGAAAAAATGAAGAAAACTTAAGATAAAAAATTAAAAAGAAATTTAAAACAAAAATGAAATATAAATGCTTTTTAAAGATAGGATATTAAACATTAAATTAAAATTAAAATTAAAAAGTATGAAAATTGTAGGAACTAAAAATTAAAAATTAATCTGTATATTATATATATTATATATATATATAAATACTAACTATTATATATTATATAGTATATTATATATAATTATATATATATTATATCAATATTATATATATGATATTATTACACAATTTTTTTTATATTTAATATATATTATATATATATATATATATATTTGTTGTTATATAAAATAATATATACAATATATTTAGTATACTAAAATCATATATATATATTATATATGTATTATATATATATATATATAGTATTGTATGTATATATATGATATTATATATACTGATATATATTATATATATATATATATATAAAATAGTGTTAAAAAAACATAGTTTTTTGAATAAAAAAAAAGCTAATATTTCAGATAAGAAAAAACGAACAAAACCATGTTTTTTTTGATTATTTCTGTTCTTACCAGCTAAAATTACACTTACTTTTTTATTTTTATTATTAGTAAAGGTATTTACATCATATATATTAATGTTTTAATGGTTTTGAAGCCAAATCTATATATAGTTATATATATATACTATATGTAATATCATATATATAACCCTATAATACATTCATTGATTAGTATGATATATAGGATATATTATATATATAAAGAGCATAAAATAAATATATACATAATATACAATATACTATCATCAATATATAGCTATACATATATATATATATATTATATATATCTAATATATATGTATTATATATATATATTCTATATATAGTATATACATAAATTAATATATATATATATATTAATTGTAATAATATGGTGATATAGCATATACTATATTATAAATAATAAGTGATATAATAATAATATAATATACGGTAAAATTCGAAGTAAATAAGTATATATCACTCAACAACCAATTTAATGTTAAACAGAACATTTTCATTTCTTAAAACATACTTGGATTCAGTTTTTCTCTATTATATATATATATATATATAACTTACGGCCTATAATATAATAATAATATATAATAATATAATATATATATAAATTTTATATATATACTATTATATAATATATATATAAATATAATATATATAATAATATTATATATATATAGATAAATTTATAATATATATATAATGGAGACATCACATTCTATCCCTCCTCTATCCCTATCCAAACTGATAAATCTTGGCCTTTATCAAAAATAATATCAATTGTCTTACAAAAATCCAGAACCGCGTCTTATACATTTAATCCAGGAAATATAACAAAAAATCAGCTAACTTCGGAGATCCTATAAACCGTTGTACTCGTAGAAAAACCATCAGCTTGAGCAAAATTCCAGTATCCAACAACCTCACTCCATATTCCACATATTCTGAAATTTTAAAATCTCAATTTCACAACTTTGCGTCTTCCTCTCTCCCTACTTCTTGATATCTCCTTCAAGTGATACACTGTTAAAGCTGAAACTGAAGTAAATTGATGTTTCTGATTTTCTGAAACATTTTCCCTAACTAATTATCACTCTAACATGGTTACTAGCCCCTGTTCCTTCTCTCCGGAGTCATTCTACCTCATTAAAAATGTTAATTCTGTATTCTTCTGAGCTTAACACTAAAAGGCGGAAATACTGAAGAATATCCCTCCATTGGCCAATCAAAATTCTGCTTCTGAGCTTGCACTCTGCCTGCTAAACTCTATCGTCTCTGTATTTCCTATCAACTATCAAACTTGTCCCTCTTCCTGGAAGAGTTCATTCACCCACCATGAGCTAGAAGAAGCGATGTCCTCCAGTACAACAATCCGTACCACATTCATATCGCTTTAAACTTTCCACTCTTCCTTAAGTTTTTGAAAACTGTATTCTTAGTAGGAAGATATTAGAAACATCTTAAAATCTTTTAGCGTATATTCTGATTGCCAGTATGCGTTCCTGTAAAATACCACTGTCGACTAGGTGAGTATCTTTCTATTTCTTTCGACATTAACTTCTGGTATCTCTACCATTCTTCTGCATTTTTGGTGAATCTTTTGTCATTATGAAGAGCTAGACAATATCGAAGCCTCTTCGATACAACTCTTGGTGCACAAATTTTTAAATTTCTAAACTTCAACTTCCCCGGTAACTTCTTTTCTACCGAACATATATCACTTCTTCTTCTTTCTATCCAGTTTCCACTCATTATATATACCATATTAAAAATCAAAAATAATCCATAAATGGTGGATGCATTCCTACCTAATATACTGCACTTTATCACACACCTCTTTTATAGTGTATAAAATTAAATTATAAATCAATGAAAACTATAATAATATTCCATTTCATCAATTTTTCATCCAAACTCTATAGAGCATTTGATACTTCCAACCACTCAATCATTAACTCATTTCCAGTTTGAAAGAGGAAACAATCAAACAAGCAAATAAATCAAACTAATTCAAACTCTAAAATATGCAATCATTTAATGTATGTTTCAGTGGTCCGCAGAGAACTATGAGTCGTCTTTAATGCCTCAATAAACTCAGTTTTTCTATCTATATACCCAGTAACACCTGTAAATTCTTCATACACAACTATAATATTTTCTTTGAAAACACAACTTTAACCTTCCTTTGTTCTTATTATGTTCATTTCTAACAAGTTTCTAGGAAAGTTGGATGTTCCCCGAGGCCCTTTTGGATACTTTTCTCTTCATCACACCACTCAGTTGCAAGCTCTTGCATAAGGGGCGTTGTTCTCCCTTGTCAGAATATGAATACATTTCGGGATGGTTCCACACACATTGCTTCTCCTGATAAAGTGTAATCTAGGGCTTGTTGACTCGCTAACTCTACTACATTCACTAACTCTCTCTAATCTTTCCAGTAGTCGAACTGTTGTACCACTCTCCTTATTTTATTGTTATTACAATTTGCATTGCTCTTTTGAATTTTCCAGGGACTTGCCCACCAATTTGAAGAGAGTCTGCTGAAACCTCGCATTTCACGACAGGTCTCATCCCTTTTCTCACCTCCAAATATCTAACCCAACGATGAATTCTAGCTAGCATGCTCAATCTTACAATATTTAAAATCCACAGAGAGTAAAAAGTTTATGGAAATATTCCAATTATCAACATTCAGAAATTCCTATTATTTGCACATTTTCAAGCGATAGCGGTCGTCCTCTGGGGCATGAATGCAGGACTGTTAGATTCGAACCTGATCTCCAAATTTTTCAGTAAGCACGTTTTGATTGTAGTAAGGCATTCTGGCCTTTAGTCAATGCCATTTTAAGCATTAGAATAGAATATAAATAATATAATATATATTTTAATGTCTAAAGATTATATAATAATTGCACCACTAACAATTAAAATACACATAATATAATTTATAATAGACAATCATATACACAAAAATAATAAAATTATAATAATAATTCAGAATAATAAATATACTATAACGTTACTAGTGTATATAAAATAAGATAGTGAATTAAAAGAATATAAATAGCAAGCAAAATTATTATGAATACAATATATATATTATTCTTATCTTATTTCTATCATAAATTTTGCATTTTACTTTTAAAAAAATTGATGCATAAACAGGAAATGACTAAACCCTACGTTAAGTTTCAGTTAAAGAGTTAATTATTTTTAATGTATATTGAAACTCTACACAATATAATTCTCCCTAAATTATTATTACTATAAATATATAATTTAAAAACATACAAATCCATATCTACTAAAGAAACGAAAAAAAATTGGTACGAAAACGACCTTTATTATAAACTGAAACCAATATTAAAAATAAAGGGGAAGAGTATATACGGACATGCTGATTGAGGGGAATTCTTATAAGTGGGAGGGGGAAAACTGTTCAACAGTATAGGGGATAAAAGAGAGAGAAAACAAAAGGGAATATTTAGAGAAAGGGGGATAAGAATAGGGAATATATTCAAAAGTAAGAGGAAAGGATAAAATGAGAGAGGGAATATATATATATATATATATGATCTATATAATATATAAATATCTATATAAAATATATCTATAAAAATAAAATCCATTGCTATGTCTCGGAATTTACAGAAATTTGCATCCACTCATTCCTGGTTAAGACTTATAGATAATTGTTAGAACTATTCACAAAATATTAAGTAATAAACAAAACCTAACAATACCAGGCTTTATAGAGAGAGAAGAGAAAGACAGAGAGACGAGATTCTAGCAGGATATATTCAAAAGCAAGGGGATAAGATAGTTTGGAGAGGGAGGACTCCAAGAAATAAAGATAAAGAGAAGAGAGAAGAGAGAGATGAGAGATCAGACAGAACAGACAGTCAGCATCAGCGAGCGAGAACAGACGAAGCACAGAGACAGACAGGACAGACAGACAGACAGACAGAAGTGAGAGATAAGACAATGGCAATGAGAGTAATTTAAAAGAAAGCTTAAGAAATATAATTGTAAATTGATAAAAACGTGAGTCCTCCAGAAAGCAATGCATAGTATGAAAACTAAACAGATAAAAAATAAAGGCAAAGGAAATAAAACAAAGGAGAAACGTTTACAGAAAGAGGGGACAAAGGTAGGAGAACTAAAAGAGTAAGGGGGGAAAATGAATAAAATTGGGGAGGTGAGGGGGCGAAAGGTTGAAAGAAAAGGACCATTTAATGCAATAAAAAAGACGGGAGGAGACAAGAACAAAAGGTTTGAACGAGAAACAGGACCTGATTTCATGACACAATCAAATATGCACCACGTCGAGCTTCATCGTCGAATTGGTCATAAGGATTGTAGCAAATGATTCCATAATAGAGAACTATTTAAAGCGTTGTTTCACGAAGCTTTTATTACGATTGGTTGTAATTGAGCGTAAAGAAAATTCTGGAATGTGTCAAATCTTCAAAGTGAGAAAAACTTACGTGCCAGAGAAGTTTCATACACAAGGCCATGTACATACGTGAAGCAAATTAAAAAAAAAGTTGATTGTTAGCAAAACTCTTTATTATACTGAGAGAAATATATGTTAAAATTAAGTATACTATATATATTAAATTCATTTCTTATTCAAAGACACACTAAATTTTATTTGCGAAATATATTAGTATATTTAATTTAAATATTATATCTATTTTTCGCGCGATGTGATTTTTTTAAGTATTATTTATATATTTTTTCAAATTCTTCTAAAGACTTGTTCTAGTTTAACTATTTTATCTTTTAAATAAAATATCATCAAATAGATCTTATGATAATCTTTCTATAGTAAGGTAAGTATTATATATACCGTGTTAATGATAATATAATATATAAAATATAATATTATATAAGACTTCATATAATATCTATATATAATAAAATACTAAAAAATAGATAAATAAACCATAAATAAATCTAAAATAAATTAAGTACTTATTAAATTAATAATATTTGGATAACATTATCCAAATACAAGTTATTGGATATATAATATCAGATATACATATTATAAAATTTAAACAATATAAAATACATACTAAAATTAATATAAAATTAAGATATAAATTAATAATATAACAATAAATAGAAAAAAATATAATAAACACTACGCGTATATTGAACTATTAGAAACAATAATATATACAAAGACGTATATATAAATATATATAAATATAAATATAATATATAGATGAATGTGAGGACGGATCTCCCTGCCAACTCACAATACCTGAATACACCATTTAACACTAATAGCTTTTGTACAAACCGAGTCCTT
This sequence comes from Trachelipus rathkii, assembly GCA_015478945.1. NCBI lineage: Eukaryota > Metazoa > Arthropoda > Malacostraca > Isopoda > Trachelipodidae > Trachelipus > Trachelipus rathkii. The sequence goes on from JABUQX010086805.1 coordinate 19,514, forward strand.
TATACACTTGTAAACATTCTATCGTGCAAAAAAAATAGGGTACTCCCGACAATATATGTTAAAATTATTAAATTACATATTATTTCTTTGTGCTAAGAATAATAATTCGGTAGACTCTTATTACTGATAAACATATGCACCAAATTATCATGAAAGCGAGATCGCCCTAAGAAATGTAACTCGCCAGAAGAAATAGCCGCAATTTGAGGAAAAGGCAGAAGGCAGTTAAGACTTCAAGTTACCAAGAAGCGAAGTCGCATTAGAATTTCGTGCTCGTTAAAGTTATATGGACCGGGTAGAAGGAATTGTAATTTTGGAATTATTAGAGAAATTATAATATAGTTAGATTAGCATGTTCACTAAAATTACTTATAATGACTGTGTGAATTTGCACGCGCATTGTGTACCATATAATAATCCATTGAAATACCAATCATTACTACTTGATATTGAATTAGTCTTTAGCCAATCAAAAAAGAAAAGTTGATTATCCCACTATTTTTATTAGCACTAGATCCTATATATAACAACTCCCACAAAGGTTAATACAAGAATGGTAACCTCCAGAGTAACCTTGAACACCCCTACCTAACTGATGTGAAGAGTGACAAACAGTGAATTAATTCAAAACTAGGAATAGCTTAATTAAAAACAGTGATAGTGAACAACGTAAAATCACTACTAATGAATCAAACAGTGAAGAGTGAAAAAAAGTACCGATCAAAACACAAACAAACAAAACAAAAAAACAATCACAAAATAAAAATAAAACCAGTCTAACAATACCCCTAAATAGAAGCAGTTTTGATAAGAAAGAAAACCCTATCAACAAATAGGCTTAAAAACTTCCTCGCCTAAAAACAAACACAAATATAAAAAGAAAACAAAAAAAAAAAGAGAACAAAAAACCATGTACAACAATATGCACAAAGCGTCGTAAAACGAAAAATCGAACCACAGAGTTCGAAAACGTACAGCAAAAGAACAACCTAGAACTATCTCATGACTCACGCGAACATCATCACTCAAGACACCCATCACACTCCCCCAGAAGATCCCCCCAACCGACAACAGCAATAAATGAAGAAGATGACTCATCGCAATACGAAACGGAGTCGGAAAGCGAAAGCCAAGGGGAGAGCATGAAACAGCGAACCTGGTGAAGAGTCACCCTTCCCCCACTTCTCTATAATAAGAGAGAGCAAAAAGGAGAAAGGAGAAGAAATTGTCTAACCACATCAATGCTATTCCCCCCTTCAACGAATTGATAGCTACTCTTGAGAGTGGATCTGTCAACCACGATCAATGTATTCTTTAACCTTAATGAAATCACCAATGCCGAGGGAGAGAAGGTAAGGCTATGGCATCACTAAATTACCAATGACTAATAAAAATTACAAATATCATTACAACTTCCCTTAAAAGATGAATTGAATTATACTAAATTAGTAAAAATAGTAATAGAGAAACGTCTATGCAACCAAATCGCTAAATGCAAGAATAAGAAGAAGAACGCGTCTTCCGATCAGGGAAATGGGGAGGGAAGAGCTCACCATCCGATATATCTCTATGAGAATAAAAAGAATGCTTCGGAGTAATTATCAACGTTCGATTCCGATAACGGATAAACTTTTTTTAATTCATTAGAGAACTCTTTCTCTTACAATGGCCAATCAAGCAAATTACAAAAAAATCTCCCTCAAGACAGCATGAGAGTAGAAACACATGACTTTAGAGGAATATAATCGGAGAGATCCAGCCGAACAGACATTTTTAAATAAATTCTCTCAAGTCATGTGCTACGCCAATCCCCCACGCAGGAGGGGAGAACAAACGTAATGGCAACAACTAGTGAACAGCCAAGTACGACCAGAACAAGCAAGGCGAAAAAAGTCACCAAGATCGCACGTCAAATATCAGAAGATACTTACAGAAGCAACACAGAAGGAGATAAGTCAGGCTGATAATACTCTATTCATGCAAATCGAGACTGAATAACCATGATAATCACCCTATCTCTGCTAAGAGTGGAAAAGTGAAGACTTCGGCTCTCAAAGACACTGTGTCAAGAATCGAAAAAGTCCCCACCCCTCCTATATCAAAATGACTCCTAGGAAAATACCAAGAAGGGAAAGAAATAATCACTAAGCCGAAATCAAACATAATTCCGGAGGTCATAAAACAACAAACGCTTTGGTCTAGCTAAAGAACCGTACGTACCAGAAAGGCCTAAATTGTAATTTAATAAACGGTTCCATAATAAATAACTCCATTTCTTCATATAGAACCACTCATAAAAGTAGAGTGGCCCCTTAACCTTCGATCTCCAACTACTTTTATAATATTAATTTACACAACCCCAGGCAAACTCTCTTCAACTCCCACCCACCGCAAGTATTATCTTGACACTACTAAACATTTCGAACCCAAAAAAATATATGGACCGGATTCTGGTCACGTGAGGCGAACCCAAATACTTCTCCGTGGCACAGAATTAATCGGGGCAACTATTGAAGGGCGAACGAAGAACGCTTTTCGTAATGATAACACCTAATTTGGGATTGTTCTTACCCTGTAGCTTATGTAATACATCGATAAATAAAAATCTTTTCCCCTCGGCACTCGAGCTGCAGTAGTATTATTAAAGTAACATAGTAGACCAGACCGCATTATTAAATAACAACTAATATGTAGCCATTTTAAAATTTCAGAAATCTATAGTCGTAATAAATATAATAATAGAAATACCAGGGTAAAACCATCCAAAGACTAAATTGACGATTTTTGTTAAATAAATAATTGCTATGCTTAAACGAAAATAATTAATTGTAACAATAATAATAAAAAAAATTATAATCACAATAATGCACAAATCGTGTCGAAGATATCCCAAGAACAACCACAATATAACATAATGCTTATAATAATAAATGAGACATAGCTCCCAATCTAATGGCCATAATAGTAATAGCCTCACTCTGTAAAAGTAATATTACGTGTGAAGTCCCTACTATACCACTCAATGAGGTAAATGATGAGAAATAAGATAATATATTTGAAATAGAATTATAAATGGGAGATAGAAATATCACTTCGATAAGGACATCAGAGAGCATGAAGGGATTCACGATAAAGAACTAGCCGAAAAATCGAAAACACAAAAACCGGCAAAGGCCTAACGTGAAACAAAGCAAATCTCAGCATAAAACTCTAAAGTCCTATACACTATAAGGTGTCAGAGAATGGTGACTAACAACATGGAACTGAGACAGAGACTAATCTATAGTACAAGTACAAACCATTCCACACACCAATATTGACAAGTCACACCAAAATCCAAGGAGTCAGGAGGGCTCCTATAATAGCCCTTGTTCATAAAGAGGACAGTTAGGAATCCTCTATTCAAATTTTCAGTTGTAATGGTGGCTGGCTAAATATTAATAACATGCATAATAGCAACAATAATAATAAATATTACCTGACTTGCTAGAACATAGAACTAAGCGCAATTTAGCCATCCAGTCACAAAAAATAGTCTAATGGCAATATCGACAGGTGATTGTACCAACTACTAAATAGCCAATATAATCATATGAAAAAATAATAAACAAACCTGTAAAACTTTTGAAAAACAATAGAAAATAGTTTTGTGAATGAGTCGCTGCCTCCCCCGGCGGAGTCAACCTATCCGCCCTACCCAGCAACTGCGGAAACGGAAGAGAAGAAAGGCTCGAGGTGTCGAATGTGGAGGCCTCCAAGGAAATTTCTGAGACATTAAGGTGTATCATATATATAATTGATAAAAATAATGATAAACCACTGAACATTGGCCTCTATAAATAATATATCGAGATATTGTAAGGGAACGCGAAAATTCTCTTGCCTGAAAGAATATGACAATCGTAGTACTCTATTAGGGAATGAAGAGCTTCTCTTTTCTTACCAATAAGCATGAAAGAATCAATTTCCGAATTTTTAAGGAAAAAATAATAGACATAACGAAAAACCAAAATAATGTGGATCTAATATTACCTGAGTATACATAAGGTGGGAAGATTTCATGGCAACTCAACTGAAATCGCTTTACATGCACACTTGTGAAAGGAAGAATATTTTAATAGATTATAATAATAGCAATGTAGTTAATCCTCGGCGGACCCAAACATAACAAATGCAGACATAAAAATGTTTACTATCACACACTGATGGGAAGTTAGAGAACTCTCACTCGAACATTAATTGCTCTGAATTTGAGAGTGAAAATGAGACAAATTTGGAGGAAGGCCATAGACCAATATTGGTGTGATAAGATGCAGTATAATACTGTGCCGACTGAACGGAGCTAGTGAATATTTCTTATCTCATATTATATAAAAACAAATGAATAATATAGAGAAAAAATCACCACACGGCGAGAAACTCCACAGCCGAAAACAAACTCCCAATCCCAAACAGAGAAAAAAAGCAAAAAAACAAACCACTCTAACGTACAATCGACCAGAACAACCCCAATAACAAAAAAAACCCCCCACCACCCAAACAACCAACAAAAAAAACGATGAGCGAACAGCAAAGCAGATATTGAACACAACACCGATATCACCCCAGCACCTCCACATTCTGTGACAACAGCCAAACCACATAAAAAAAATAAAAATAAAGCATAACAATAATACCGCCGAATAAACCAAACACAACAAAAATTAAAAAGCACCCAAATATACATAATATTACACTACCATAAAGATAATAAAAAAATATTAAATATAAAAAATATAAAATAAAAGTTACTCACTATCAAAAATAATTACATTAATAAAAACAAAATGAACAAACAACAAACCCTATTTAAGTATAAAACAAAACTCAATAACAGATAAGAAACAAAAAAAAAAAAAGAGAAAACCAACGAGAAATAAGAATAATGAACACAAATATCAATAACAATAATTACCCTTAGACCATAGAGAGAGAAACATAAAAAATAATGAATAATAATTAATAATAAATAATACTCACAAAACAAAAATAAGAAAAACATACCTAATATAACAAACCAACAATAAAAAAATATCATACTATACATTTATATAATAAGATACAACACTATAATACAAAAAATAAACATATATTTCACAAAGATAAAAATAATAATAAAAAAGACTAAGACTAAAACAACGCTCTACACACTTAAAATATACAAGTACAGCAGCAACAATAATATATTCATCAAAAATAAACAGGACCCAAAGAGCAAATGTGAAACTTGACCATACGAACGAGCGGACACAGATAAAACAAAACAATAAACTCAAAAAAAAAAACAATAAAAGAAAAAAAAATAAATCAATAACAGAAAGAAAAAAATAAAAAGTAACAACCGAATCAAAGTACACAAGAAGTATTAAACAAAAAGATCAATCCAAATATAGGAGAAATCAAACAAACAAAACTAACAATAATAGAAATAAAAAAAGATCAAACAAAAAAAAACAACCCAAACATACCAAGAAAAAAATACAAGCCCCGAAAAAAATTCATACAGAGCAAACAAACACACCAACTCCCACAAGAAAAGAGACAACAACTAAAAGTAACAACACAAAAATTGACAAAACAACATAAAAGAGCGAGACTAGCAACAAAATCACCACAAAAACTTATATAATTAAAAAACACAAAAAAAAACTACATAGCATCAAAAAAACAACCTAAGCGAGAACACAACACATAACCCCAGACTCCCACAGAAAAAAAAAAAGAAAAACATACTCAGTGTGAATCAATATATCAAAGTAAAAAGTGTTATACACTAAACCAATATAATCTCACAGAAGAATACAAGATAACAATAAAATAATTATTCACAAATAATCAACTGGCAATATACACTAGAAAAAAAACAAAAAATTCAACTTCGTAAGGGATTTTGAATTACACGGAGCCTCCAAGCTCATGATTACAAACATAGAGCTTCCCAAAAAACAATAAAAACACCAGAACAGAGTAAGAAAAAAAAAAAAGTAAAAACGAAAATTACAAACCTAAAAAACACAAAAACAACCAACAAAAAAAACAAAATTAAGTAACAAAACAAAAAACAAAAAACAAAAAAAAAAAGAAACAAAAAAACTACATTAAATTCAGATAAAATGAATTTATGCAAAAAAAAAATAGTATACATTAATAAAAATTAATAAGTAGAAATAAAAGAAACAAAACATAACTACGGAAAAAATAAAAAAAAAAATACAGCTAAATAAAAAAATAAAAAAAACAAAAATGTAAAAAATACAAATTGCGTATAAATTAATCAGGAATAAAAAAATAAAACAAATAATAAAAAAAAAAACAACTAAAAAATCACCAAAAAACAAAAAAAAATAAAACAACAAAACAACCAAAAAAATAACTAAAAAAAAAAAGAAAAAACCATAATTAAAAAAAAATAGAAAAAAAATAAAAAATTTACGAGAAAAAATATAAAAGAGAGAGGCTATAAACCTAAAAATTATTATAAAAAAACAAAAAGAAAAAAAAAAAAAAAAAAAAAAAAAAAAAAAAAAAAAAAAGAAAAAAAAAAAAAAAAGGAATAGATAAAAAAAAAAGAAAAAAAAAAATAAAAAGATTAAAAACAAAAAAAAAAAAAAGAATAAAAAAAAACCGAAAAAAAAAAACATTAAAAATTAAGACGAAACAACATAAAAAAAAAGGTTTACAACTTAAGTCATTAATAATAAAATTAATACGGAAAAAAAAATAAAAAATAAAGAAACAAAAAAAAAAAAAAAAAAAAAAAAAAAAAAAAAATAAAAAATTAAGCAAAGAAAAAACACTAAAGCTCTATAATAGGTATTATAGAAGAGAATAATAGAGAATCCAATATATGGATAGAAAAAAAAAACAAGTTATATAACCAAATATAAAAATATAACTATCCAATAAACTAAAATAATACTAAAAAATAACACACGAGATTACCAGAGTAAACGCAAATACCTAAGTACACAAAAGACTTTATAAAGTCTAACTAGCCCATTACACTCACACACAGTTACGCATATAAGATGTGGTGGGAACGTATATAATCGTCTGTAGTAAATAACCGTAACATTGAATGACTAAGATAACAACACAAAAAAAAAAAAAAAAGAGTAAATAAAACAAAGTGATCATATATCCACAGAAATATATAAATATCCAGTAAAAAGGACATTAAAGTATAATGCTGTACAAATAGGAAACCTGTGGCACTCGATATAATATATAATAATGTGAATGTTAATACACCCCAATTAACATACCAAAATTATCACCAAAATAGCCTATCCATCCATAAAATGATGCACCTATGTGTAGCATTTGATAATATGTATATGAGTATATATTGATATAAAACATACATGATACATCACTCAGCGCAAAGACAAATATTAACAAGCTATTAATTAAGGAAAGAACAACTATAAAGTTAAGTAATAAAAAGCAACAAATACATCCGAGTAGGATGACTACTTATTGGTAATGACTGTACATATCAGAGTTTACATTCAGAGGCAAAATGTAAAGAATATGCAATAAATAGAGATTAATGTGCATCTACCATGTCACTCTTAATTTACTAAAACATAAGTTCCATGTTCCAGACTAATTTGTCAGTAATATATAATAAGAGATTATCAAGCCAATGTGAAACATATTACAGCTCGAAACTGTGAGAAAAAATTATATTCGTATTGCAAAGAGAGATATATTAATAAACTAAAATATATGATGATAAGATAATATATAAGTTAAAGAAATGACAGACATTACGTGACTCAAGTTCGTAAAGAAAGAATGACTCAAACGTCACCATATATTAGAGATAAAAAAACAAAAACCTATGCATTGAAAAGAATAGATCATGAAAGAGAGATATTGCGCGTTTGATTAAGCGTACAAAAAACCAATACATACCATAAGTTTTAAGCGTTAAGGTAAGAAATGTTACTTGGGTTGAAGTGTTGAGACTTTGAATTATAACAGTTATATTAGTATGTATAAGTTGTGTTTAGGTTTTATTGATGTACATTATTTTCTTAGATCATATAATGCTATGTTCTATGTTAGCTTTATTTGATGTGGAAACTTAATGTTACAGTATAATACTTTACGCTGCTCTGCTATGATAATAACCTCATAAAATGGGTGATATAATTTTAAAGTAAAAAGAAAATATATATCTCGTTATAAGTAAAATAAAAAACAATCCCAGATGGGATGTCATGAGAGAAATAATATTTAGAACGAAGTGATCGCGAAACAGACTGGAAACAACTTTTCGATCGCTGCAAGTACACAACGGAAATACTAAGTAATGAAAACTATTTGAGGAGATATAGACCACGGAAAGTAGAATAGAATAAGATGAAATTAAAGTAATAAACGATTGTATGAAGAAAAGAATGTCATATGGTTATAGACCGTATAGAGAGCGGTAGTTTAAGCAAGTAAAAGCGAATAGTTATTGTATTAGGTCAGTAAGAGGATAACTCTTTCTCAATGTAGGTAACAAAAAAAAAATGTTTTCGTTATATAGTATAAGCCAGTTTTTGTAACAAATATTCTTGCTGTAAGTGGAGAAGATGGAAAGTCTAAGGAATGAGGTACTGTGGAAAAGCTAGAGAACAAAACATTTGAAGAGAGCTTATCTTGTTGACTGACCTTGTGCAATCTCAACCATCTGTAGCTTATTCTTCTCATTCTTCTGTTGGAAAAGAATTTGGCGACTGTAGATATGATTGATGGCCACATAGAAATCATGCCGGGATACCGTATTTGAGGCTACATATGTATTAGTAGAGAATAGACATATGGCGTTGACTCTTTGATAAGGTGAGTTATAATGATGGAAAACTTTAATTTTTTTATGCGAGTTGGGCGTGCAATGATTAACCCCGGAACCATGGAGTGGAATGTACGTGTTTGCAAAGGTCTCACGCCCCATACACAGTTAAAAGAGTAGTTAGAAGTATAGCACCGCATCTTTTTGAAAGGGGCCAAAGAGGAAGATCAACACTATCCTACCCCCTTGGCAGCGTGCCGGATGCTAAATATGAGTGTCTCATCTAACAGCAAGGTGTAGCCTATAGAGTAGCGATTGTTGATGGTTAGCGTAGAGAAGCAATTGGACTGTAGCTCCTTATTCCTAACTAGCTTTCTAGCCAAAATCGGACGGTGGAATAAAAACAAGTAAGAGTTCGTTTGTTGTTAGATCTAGAGTTATTAAACCAGAGATCAACCTACTGGACAATTTTACCACTACACCGGCAACAAGATATGTTTAAGGATTATTAATGATCCTTTTGCCTATGGACCAGCATTTGCAAAATTGTAATTTAACCAATTGAGCACTAGACGTTCTCGGCAAGTGAACCTAATACTATAACGGTGGCCAAATCGAGTCTTACGGCTGTGTAGGCGAAACAAAATGAAATATTTCCAGCATTTAGTAATTACTTAAAATGTTCTCTCAAGGTAACTACAGTTTTTTTTTAACCTATTTTAAACTATCTTTTCCTGCGTTAATTGAACATAATAGTGTGAAACTTCTGTCTATATCGTTTAATAGCCGCCTTTCAGCGCTTCATGTCCATCTTGCTTGGAGATTTAAGGAATGATTTTTGTGTTAATTTTAAGATACAGTCTTAATTGCCAAGTTTCGACTACCTGCGACAAGACATGTTTCTGTTTCAAGTAGTTCCATGGGGAGAAGCCAGAAGCATTATACGGATCCGAGTTGTTACACAAAACCTTAGTTTATAAAAAAATTATAAATGAAATCATCCAATAAATATGTACCTAGTAGCTAGTAGGCCGAAGAGATAAAAATAACGAGGAGAGAAATGAGAAAACAAGATTTATCTAGAGTAAGTGGGTGTTCCTAATTATTGTAGCTAGCAGGTTACTAACGCCGAGAAATATTATAAGACCTTCAAAGTAAGCGGAGATAAATCGATGCTAGTTTGCGTGAATGTTGTCAAGGGCCGAACAAACTAATTCAAACAACTCAAGAGGAGGGTTTCCTGTCAAAGCGTCGTTATATAATCTTCTCCAGATTCCTTAAATAGTCGGATAAAATGCGCGAGATGACGAAATGACACTGTTGAAGTTAAAACAACAACCATTGTTGGCAACCACATAACCAAAAAATAGATTGAGGGAAAAAACCCGAACCTCCAAATAAACTCAAGGGATTTCCTGAATGTAGAAATGGGTAGTTAGAGTAGGCCCTGAGGCAAGCAATTTCAGAAGCCCTAAACAGCGGCTATGAATTGCAGTAGAGAAAATGACCACACACTATTAATGTACGTTCGCCTGATGAGAAGAAAACTAAAGTTACATATTATACACAGAAGTAAGAGCAGAAGCTATACTTATAAGCTAGATAGCTCTAGAGTGTACAGAGAAGAGGATGAATCAGAACCGACGACCGGTTTTCGCCTAGTCCCTTTATAGTACACTATCCTGAATGGTAAGGTGGATTATGAATATAAAAGAATCACCACAAACAAGGTAAATCAAAACTAACCGACAACTGTATTAATAACGAGAAAAATAAAATTACTATGCGTTAAATAACAGCTTACAAAGAATTATGTCAGTTAGCAATGAATT
>JABUQX010086806.1:0-20000 GCA_015478945.1 Trachelipus rathkii
GCATATCTCTAACATAACATTGTTATTTTTACATTAATATAGTAATATTTAACAAAAAAATTCATAATCGCACCAAATTATCATTCGGACCAACGAATATATGCTAACGTAACAAAGTTTTCACATCAATAACCTGAACTAAGAATATAATGTACAACGACAAACCTAACATACATTACACACGAATAAACTGTCAACATTAACAAAGTTCCATACTTAACAACAGTAAAGTTACTAACGTTGCATACAGAACGTAACCTATTCACACTTTTTCAAACATATCTCTAACATATTGTTATTTTTACATTAACATAGTAATATTTAGCAAAAATTTGTCATAACCTAACCTAATTATCATACTGATCAACGAATATATGCTAACGTAACAAAGTTTTCACATCAATAAAGCTAATATATCATAACCTGAACTAAGAATATAATGTACAATGACAAATCTAGCATACCTCATGTATGAATAATTTGCTAACATTCACAAAGTTCCCTAACTATCAAAGGTAAAGTAGCTAACAATGCACACAAAAATCAATCTATTCCCGCTTTTCCAACATATCATCAGCAGCTAAAGCAGTATTAACTAACAAATTCCCTTAACAAAGTGTCCAACCTATCAAAGATACCTGCATCTTGAACTATGAATTGACACTACCTTCATCAAAGTGTCATGCATATCAAATATAACATCACACACTTTTTCAAACATATCTCTAGCATATCAATGTTAATTTTACATTAACATGGTAATATTTAACAAAAAATTTATCATAATGACCAATGAATATATGCTAACGTAACAAAGTTTTTTACATTAACATGGTAATATTTAACAAATATTTATCATAACCTTCCCAAACTATCATAATCCCCAACGAATAATTGCAAACATAACAAAGTTTTATCCAAATATAACATCAAAATAAGTTCTTTGAATAAAATTTCATAGTAAAGTATAATAGTTTACTGATCCTAAAGCAGTAAATCAGTAAATCAAACCATCCACCCCACCCCTTCCACCCTCCATGCTCTATTGATCTATTGATCTATTGATTCCATTTAGCATAATCTTACCTAATTAACATACTGACCAACGAATATAGGCAAACGTAACAACGTTTTCACATCAATACAGCTAACATATCATAACCTGAACTAAGAAAATAATGTACAGCGACAAACCTAACATACCTTAAGAGCGAATCAACTGCTAACATTAACAATGTTCCATACTTAACAACAGTGAGGTAACTAACATTGCATACAAAACGTAACCTATTCACAATTTTTCAAACATATCTGTAACATATCATTGTTATTTTTACATTAACATAGTAGTATTTAACAAAAAATTTATCACAACCTTACCTAATTATCATACTGACAAACGAATATATCTTAAGGTAACAAAGTTTTCACATCAATAAAGCTAAAATATCATAACCTGAACTAAGAAAATAATGTACAACGACAAACCTAACATACCTCACATATGAATAAGCTGCTAACATTCACAAAGTTCCTTACTTATCAAAGGTAAAGAGCTAACAGTGCATACAAAACTCAATCTATCCCTACTTTTCCAACATATCATCAGCAGCTAAAGCAGTATTATCTAACAAAATCCCTTAACAAAGTGTCCAATCGATCAAAGATACCCGTATCTTGAACTATGAATTGATACTACCTTAATCAAAGTGTCACGCATATCAAATATAACATTATTTTGAACTATGAATAAACGTAGACATTAGCAAAATTCTCGGTCAAACCTAACTTTACTCAGCAAAAACTTAACCTAAGCCCACGTTTCTAACACATCATCACCAGTTAACACAGTAATATCTTACAAAACGTATAATTTCTCTAGCAAATTAGTTAATTTCACTATTGGCATAGTAATATTTAACAAACGTAAGTAACTAACATTGACAATAAAAATTAGCCTATCTCCCATTTTCTATCATATATATGCTATATCAATGTTAATTTAATGTTAACATAATAATATTTGTCATATCATAACCTAACTAACATTTTGAACGACGAATAAACGCTAGCATAACAAAGTTTTAACATCCGTAAAGCTAACATAATATCACCTAAACTAAGAACCTAACATACCTTACGTCCGAATAAACAGCCAACACTAACAAATACACTGATTAATATCGGTAAAGTAGCTACCATTGCATTACAAAACGTAACCTACTCCCCTACAAAGAACCTAACTTTCATACTTACCAAGGCTTGAGGCTATATAACACTGACGTTCAGTTAGGTTTACCCTGTAAGCTTATCATTAGGGCTACTTTCATGTTTATACAAAAGCTTTCACGAATGCGCTCACTCATCAACATAACAATCTGAATCTTTACTGTACATAGCAGAACAATTTTCAGGGACGAGTCCCACTACTTGGAGATCACATCCAGAGAAATGCATGAAGACCCATCTCGGGGTACCCAGAAGGGGGGTGTAAGCTGTAAGTTGATGAGAAACAGTCTGTTCGATCATACATGAAAGAGTTTACCGAACCACCAGTTACTCGTGGGGGCTACAATACATCTACTGGAACCTTTAAATTAATGCGACATTTAAAACGTTCTCATCCCGACATTGCTGCAATTGTTAAAAATAAAGGTAAAGTAAAGGCTGTTCTGGATAAACCTTTATTTTTAAAAACTCAGGCTAAAGTGGATACTTTTTTCAATTGTCAAAAACTTGTTCTGTCTATGTCAAGTGAAAAGTTCTAAATACAATTGATTATAATGGTCGTCAAAGACAGTGACCCATTAAGTTTTATTGCAAGACCAGGATTTAAAGCACCGTGTGGAGACATGGCTTTGAAACTGGAAGTCCCTTTAGACATGGAAAATATTCGTAAAATAGTTCTTGAAGAAGCGGATAAGCAAAAAATAAACTTAAAATTTGCTTAAAAGGACGCTTCGTTCATTTAAAAATGGATGCTTGCACATAAGAAAGCTAAATTACTTTGCTAATAATATTAGATATGTGGACAAAGATAAAAGCAATATTACTTAAACGTTAGCAATAAGAGATACCAAATTGCAAATTTTCAGCGAATATTTCCAAGAACTTGTTATTGACTTTTTGAAATAATTCGAAATAATAATAGGCAAGTAATTAGCTTAGTTACGGATAACGCATCAGACATGATCAGTACGATTGAAAAATTAAATAAGGACAATGATGATGAGGAACAAGAAGCTGGTAAATGTGGTACTGATTTTATTGACTGTGAAAACTAAGAAGTAACAGTTGTTTTCAGAATGAACTTAATAAAACTATGAAAAGATTATGTTGCGATGACGTTAACATTGCACATATGTGGTGTGGAGTTCATACTTTACACTTAGTAGTGCGTGATATCCTCTGCAATATTCAAACAGCAAATCTTATAAGCAAGGCGAGACAAATAACAAAAACAGCACATACTCCAAAATTAATGGAAGTTCTAAAGCGTTAAGCTGGAAAGTGGCAATCTTAGATCAAGAAACAAGATGAGGAAGTACATGCTCGAAAGGCTTCTGCAACTAAAAGACTATATTAGTATGATGGCTGCCGGTTCTCCTAAACTTTCTCTCTCCGATGGTCAGTGGGAACAAATCGAAATCCTCAAAGAATTATTAAAACACCCATACTTTAGAACAAAAAATATTCATTCAGAAGTCTTGACTTAAGGAAATTTTTTAAAAAGAATGGAGTTTATCAAATGGCAAAAAATGCCATGGAAAGAAGGGAAAGAATGTTAACTGAAAACAAAATATTTTTGCCGGCTATTTTTGTTGGTCCACAGTTCAAAATTTTCCTTAGAGCTGAAGATCTGATATTAAAAGCTAGCAATTCTCTTTGTGAGGTAGTACTGAAAATGAATAACAATATCGAACAGAAATTTGGGTCTAAGTCAGTTAGTTCAGCAGTTTCAGGAATCTTTACTTGTGATATGCTGTCAGATAAAGATAAAGAAGTCAAATGTGACAAACAATGCGACTAATTGGAGCATGCAGAAAAGCGATTGAAAAAATGCCATCTATCATTAAATGGCCTTCAACCTAAAAATTCTCTAGAAAAATACAAAGAGAGTTCCATAAGGCATTAGATGAAGTAATGAAAATCGACCTTAAATCAAACTTAACAGTTAAAGAGTCAATCCATAGCTATCCTAAGATTTTGCAAGATGCGGCTTATACAATTAAGCTTTGCCTCCTAGTTAAGTGAATGTTGAGAACTTATTTTCTGCTTAAAAAATAATAAAATCGGATTTAAATACATCGTCAAAGGAGGATTTTATTGAATAAGTTTTATTTTTAAGAAACAATTAATTGTTTTGAATAAATTTATATTACATATGCCCAAGCAGTTCGAAGAGAAATTATTTTAAAATTTAGGAAGAATGTGAATTATAAATAATTATTTTTTAATAAAAAATCTGTTTTGAATAAAATTATATTACATATGTTTAGGCAGTTCGTAGTTCAAAGAAGAATTATTTAAAACTTTAGGATGAAATTGAAATATATATATATATATATATATATATATATATATATATATATATAATATTATATATTATATAATAATTTATATATATATAGATATATATATATATATATATATATAAATATATATATATAATATATATATATATATATATATAATATAATATATATTATATAGTATAATTATATTATATTTAATATTATATAATACTATATACTATATATATATATATATTATAGTATATATAATATAGTATATATATATATATATATATATATATAATATATTAATAATATAATTATATATAATATATTATATTATAATATATATATTTATATATATATATATATATTATCTATAGTATATATATATATATATATGATATATATATATATAATATTATTATATATAATATTAGAATTATATATATATATATATTATAATAATATATATTAATATATATTATATATTAAATAAAATATAAAATAAAATTCTATATTAAGTAGTTTTTATTCTTTCAAATTAAATTTCCTTCAAAGACGGAGTTTATATTAAAATTCTAGGAAGAAAATCAAAGATTCTGATTTTCTTTGACTTTGTTATTATGAAATATATTTTCAAATTTTTAATTGTGTGTTAATAAAAGATGTCACTTATAAACATTGCATTTTCATCATACCCTAAAAGTTTTGTAACAATTCAAGTAATGATTTATAAATGTGAATTGGAGAAGGAATTCGAAATTTAGGAGCCGCAGCCGGAAAAAAATTACGGCCTCGCAGCCATGCTTCGAAAACAATTCGTTGATAGAAACGTTAATATTTTCGCACTCGTCCTGGATATTATCCGGTTCATTATCTAGCCAGTCTAGTGCACCTCAACTCATGAGTAATGTTTTGTTGGCTTGAGGTTCAAGGAGTATTCAAACAAATTCCTAGCCCTGATTACATTTCTACAACATGAGCAAAAGCTTTTTCCCATCAGTGTCGGGAAAATGATTCATTGGCTATCTTTACATAATTTCTTTCAAACATTTTATAAGGGTTAAGTGACATCTCCGTCATTTCACCTTCTCAAAAAACGAAGAAGGACCTACTTTTCAGTATATCTCCACATGTTTTCGACTTTGTCTTCTTTCATTCCGTTACCATCAGAGGTCATCTTCACATTAAACCTGTTTTAAAAGGTGAGATAGCTGGGACATATGGTATTGACGTATGAGTTGGAAAACTCATTGTAAAAGCTCCCTTCTTAAACTAACATCTCTGGGTAATGTCCATTTCTTCTCTCTTGCTTCGAGTTCAATGGACTCTGACAGTATCCACCAATTTTAGTTCGACGTCAGTTAACAAGCATATGGAGGTGTGGTGTTATTTGCCTGTATTTCTTGTAGAATAATAAGAGCCCCTCGATTCAATGGTAAAAAGCAAAGTAGTTCTTGCAAGAGGGAAAAAGCTGTATTATACCAGGTCCTTTTTGTCCAGTTTTTATGCTTCATTATTATTATTATTGATTATTATTATTATTATATTATTATTATTATTTATTATTATTATTATTATTTACTTTATTATATATTATTATATTATATTATTTATTATTATTATTATTATTATTATTATTATTATTATTTATTATTATTATTATTATTATTATTATTATTATTATTATTATTATTATTATTATTTCTTATTATTATTATTATTATTATTTATTATTATTATTTATATTTATTATTATGATTATATATTATATTCATTATTATTCATTATTATTATTATTATTATTATTATTATTATTGATTTATTATTATTATATTTATATTATATATTATTATTATATATTATTATATTATTATACTATATTTTATTATATAAATTATTATTTTATTATATTATATTATTATTATTTATATTAATTATTATTATATTATTATATTAGTTAATTATTATTATTATTATATTATTTATTATTATTATTATTATTATTGTTATTATTATTATTATTATTATTTATATCAAACAATATTCTTAATGATTCACATTTTGGATTTAGAAAGGACGTTCAACTGCTGATGCCCTCATTCTTAACCAAAAAACTGTACAGAAATATAGAAAAATAAAGACTCCTCCCTGTTATTATTTTTAGAATTCACAAAAGCTTTTGACATGATTGATCATAACATACAACTAAGTAAAATGAACAAAATGGGCTTTGAAGGGGACAAACTTAACAATGGTTTAAAAGCTACTTAAAGAGAGATCTCAATACGTAAAACTAATGAAACTAATTCAGCCACACTTCAAACACAACCGGCCGTACCCCAGGCTCAATTTCTTGGACCGTTTTTACTTTACTCTATTACATAATGATCTGTTTCAACTGTCATGACGCTTTTTCAGCTCTTTTGCTGATGATACTCATTTAGAAATACAAAGATGCCGAGTCTCTATCTCGTAAAGCCAAACTGACACATAACAAAATAATGAAATGGATAATTGGTAAAAAGCTATCTTTAAATTTAAAGAAAACCAAATAAATAATGTTTAAACGACGAACCAATTAACGATTTAAATATTAAAATTAAACAATGGGTTTCCGAATAGGGCTGGAAATGCTAAAATAATACACCAAAGTATAGATGCGAAAGTGACATTAAAGCAAAGCCGCTAAAAATCTTAAGTTAGCAAAACTCGAGAACATGCTATTTCTAATAAAAAATTAGAAATTTGAACCTCTTTTACATTCTTAGGAAATATACTATATGCACTTAAACACCTCTCACTTACTTTAGTCTCCTATCTACGGTACCACAAGTAACTCAGTAATCAACCCTGTAATTGTAAACCCAAAAGCAATTTATTCGCCTCATTAGCAATACAAGAGACTTTTACAGCCATACACAACCATTATTCAAAAGCCTAAAGATATTGCAGTTTAAAGGACTTGCTAAATATGTCACTCCTGAAAGAGATGCATAAAATTATCCATAGCAATGCATGTACTTTTGCTAGCAAATTTTCATTCAAACCGAGCAAGCACGTAGCAAATCAAATAAACCTAAGAAACAATACTTACATAAACCCTCCCTTCTGTTTAGACTAAAAAAAGCACTCAAAGCGTCAGCTTACAAAGGCAGCTAAACTTTACACGTCAATTTCACAAGACATTAAAACACACTCTACCAAATCTTTCACATAAATAAAAAAAAAGCGCTATTATCTAAGATAAATTTAATAAAAAACTAATCAGGGATTGAACCTACTGTAAAATCTAGCTAACGTACATTATTATTATTAATTCATTTTTTATTATTATTATTCTTTATTATATATATATTTATTATTATTATTATTATTATTATTATTATTATTATTATTATTATTATTTATTATTATTATTATTATTATTATTATTATTATTATTATTATTATTATTATTATTATTTTTTTTTTTTTTTTTATTATTATTATTATTATTATTATTATTATTATTATTATTATTTTTTATTATTATTAGTATCTATTATATTTTATTATTATTATTATTATTTTATTATTATTTTTATTATATTTATTATATATTATGATTATTATTACTATTATATTATTCTTTAATTAATTATGCTATTATTATTAATTATTATTCTTATACTTATTATTATTATTACTATTATTATTATTTTTATTTGTTGTAGGCATGATTGTGCATTAAAAATTTGTTTATATTGAAATTTATTGTATTTTAGTTGTAATTTATGATTATTTAATTGTGATTGTGATGTAATATTGTTGTATTTGCGTAATTGTTTTTATTATTATAATTATTATGATTATAATTATTATTATTATAATTGTGATTGTGATTAATATTGTTGTATTTGTCGTAATTGTTTTATTATTATACATTATTTATTATTATTCTTATTTATATTATTATTATTATTATTATTTTGATTGATTATTATTATTATTATTATTATTATTATTATTATTATTGATTATTATTATTGATTGTTATTATTGTTATGTTATTGTTATTGTTATTGTTATAATTATTATATATTTTATTATTTTATATTATTATTATTATTATTAATTATGATTAATATTATTATTATTTATTATTATTATTATTATTATTATATATTATTATTATTATTTTAATATTATATTAATATTATTTTATTTTTATATTATTATTACTATTATGATTATTATTATTATACCATGACACTTTATTTATTTTAAAATTTTTATATTACGATTTACTCATATTTTTTTAATTCATGCTTATTTACCATCAGTCCAATGTTATTATTATTATTATTATGATTATTATTATTATTATTATTATTATTATTATTATTATTTTTATCATTATGATTATTATTATTATCATTATTATTATCATTATTATTTTATTATTGTTTAGTATTTTTGTTGTTGTGATTGTAGTTGTTGTTAGTTATTTGTGTTGTTGTTGTTGTTGTTGTTTGTTGTGTTGTTGTTGTTGTTGCTGTGTGATTGTGTTGTTGTTGTTGTTGTTGTTGTTGTTGTTGTTGTTTTTGTTGGTTATTTTTATTATTGTTTTGTGATATGTAGTTGTTAAGATTAGTTATATAAGTAAACGCAAATATAATTTTTTTTATATTAATTATTATTAATTTCGGTATAATTGATTATTTTATTATTTTGTTAATGTTAAGTTTATTATTTTTTTCTATTTTTATTATTGTTATTTTTTAATTATTTTTAATTCATACGATTAAAAGTGTATTTTAAATCTGAATTGGCACAACACATGTTGTAATTATAGACCTATTTCACATACTAAGGAAATTAATTTTGGTAAACATGAAAAAAAAACTGTTCAACTTTTTTAAAAATTTTCAAACTGTAATAGTAAAAAAATCCATGTCACGTTTTTATTTAATGACTAGATTGTATTTTCTAAATTGTTGAAATAAACGTTTTTGAATTGGAACTGAATTATTATATATTATTATATTATTATTATTATTATTATTTTTATTATTATTATTTATTATATTTATTATTGATTATTATTGAATTATTATTATTATATTATTATCATAATTATAATTAATTTAATTATTATTATATTATTATTATTATTATTATTATTATTATTTATTATTATTATTATTATTATTGATTATTATTGATTATTATTATTGATATGAAGTTTATTACAGTTATTCTAATAGTTTTATTATTATTATTATTATTATTATTTTTATTATAGGGTCGATGGTAAAAATAGCCCACAATTTTTCGCATAATAAAAAAACTATTTTTAACTTTCATTCAGCTCTGCAAGTGGGAGTCTGAATTGTAATGAGCACATTTCCTGTTCCATTTTATGATATATATATATATATATATATATTATAGTAATAGATATATATATATAATAATATATATAATATATATATATATATAATATATATCTATATATATAGTATATAATATATATATATATAAATATATATATGTTATATACTATATATATATATATATATATATATTATATATATATATATATATATATTATAATATGATATATATATATATTATTAATCCGAAGATATTTATACATATATTTGGGAAAAGCCATTTGTTATGGCTTGATCGCGCGCATGCCATTAAGGCGAAATATAATAAAAGAAAATTTTGATTGCCAGTATAATGTGATTTGAAAATAAAGATGTCAATAATTCTTCTCCTTCTAAGATTTCTGATAGCAATATATTTATATTTATATTTATATTTATATTTATATTTATATTTATATTTATATTATATTTATATTTATATTTATATTTATATTTATATTTATATTTATATTTATATTTATATTATATTTATATTTATATTTATATTTATATTTATATTTATATTTATATTTTTATTTATATGGGTTTAGTGGGACTGTATAATTGCTATTTTTGGTGTGAAGCAAAGGGTTAAATTTTTATATTTGATCCTTTTATAAGGCTAATGTGAAATCAAGTCATGTCGTCCCTTGATTTGGAAATTTCCCATTTGCATTGATGGATTTGAAGTTTGAGACGTCAAATTAGTATTTCTAAGGTCGGATGAGACGTTGTGACGTTATAGATCTCCTATTACGTCAAGAAAATGCCAGTCATCGCGTTGGCCATTGACTTTGATTTTCCTTAACTTGATAGATTTCACACTTGATGTGTTCAAATCTATGGGTTGCCCAATGATTTTGGGATCCATTCAAGGTCGGCAAAGCGATTAGAAGGACCCTGATCAACAAGTCATGTCACCAGCTGACTTGGTCAAGTGTTTCCCCACCTCAGGAGGAGTTTGGCTCTTTTTCCAGCTGTGCTAACTCACGTCAATGATGGCAAAGAGGTGTTTGTAGGGTCTGAGATCGTTTTTAACAGTTTTGAATCTCTAAACGGTAGGTAATTACCAAGTCATATTCGTTACTTGGGTTTCATCCTAAAATCGCTTAAGAGATTTTGACACTTTATGTGTCAAAAAGTACAGGTTCCTAAGGTCGGTGAGACCCAATTTTTAGGTCAGGGATGATCGATTTCTGAGTTTTTATTTAAGTGGCCAGGGGAAGCCAGCTGAACAGGAGTGCGAGTTGGAAGCCGGAGCAAGAAGGAGGCCGGAGACCGGAAAGAAAAGCACAGAGTGTGTGGCTGAGGAAGGAGTAAGAAGATGGATTAAAAAGAAGTCTCAAGTGTTAGAGCAAATGAGCCGGAGCCGGAGCCGGAGCCGGAGCCGGAGCCGGAGCCGGAGCCGGAGCCGGTTCGATCCTGAACCGGAACCGATGGAGGAACCGCTGCTGTGATGAGTTAGTAAACATCTCATAATAACACAATATATAGTATATATTAATATATAAATATATATATATATATATATATATAGATTATATTATATATATATTATATATATATATAATATATATATATATATATATATATATATATATATATATTATATATATATATGAACTTTTTTTTGGACCCTATGTTTGCTATTGGAGGTTGTTAAAACCATTGCCCCTGATTTTGGCCACATCGACGCAAACCAGTTCACGACTGACATCAGTTCTTACAAAAACTATGATACTACGTACTCAGCCAGCCTCTATAGTTATCATCAGATCCTCTACTCATATACTTACCCATCGCATATCATACTCTACGCTCTCGATACTATAGCTTACTATACTATAATCACCCTACACTATGATACTATTATAACTACCTCCTCATCTACTCGAGCCTCAAATTATATATACTACTAGATATCATATATAGTACAATTCTACGTATGAGCTTTCCGTCAACTCCTCGACCCTCTCAGATACCTCGCTCCAACTGCTTCGGGATGGCGATTCTCTGAGACGACTTCTTTAAATTGGCGTTTGTTGGTTTCATAAGCAGGCTTTTGTAGCGATGCGGCCACGGCATCACTGTACTTTTTTGTTAATGTACTCTTTACTAGTGTAATCTTCAAAGCCTCCCATTCTTATAGTTGGGAACGGTTGTCATATACCAGAATGACGGCAATTTTCTTTGTCGCTATCTTGCGTACTATTATCTTGACTGTAGTTCTCATATGTATTGCTGTTTGATTTGGTCGGTCATGTGATTCATTCTATACTCTTTAGTAAGTGCACGAGTTCTTCCTGGTCTGTTGTCTTATACTTCGTATTCGTGTTGCCTATCTTGCTCATATTGACTCTATGGTCTTCACCACAGTCTCTTATTCAGGCGGTGTTACAGTGGTATTTTGTATACAACAGCTTCTCTTATCTTGGTTTCATTTGGAGGTTCTAATATTGTTTTTAATCAGAGAATGTTACTTGAGGGTATCAATCTGTATGTTCTTTCGTATAAGTTTTTGCTTGATGTTGCTGTTAATGTTTACGGCCACCCCCCCACTGGGGCCCCTACTATATAAACAGCTTTATATAATATATATACGCTATATATATACTATATACTATATATACGTATATATACTATAGTACTACTTATACACCTCATACTCTAATATACCTATATACCCTATCATATACTACTATATACTCTATATATACTATATATACACCTACATATATATACGTATATATATATATATAATGTTTGTGATTGTTTATATTTTTTATACTCGAGTGGAATAATAAGTTTTCCTGGACTTTATTAGTTATGCGTATGTATTTAGAATGGGGTGGTATTTTAGTTTTCAAAACTTTGTTATCAGGTAAACTAGATTTCTGTACTGACGATGAGTAGTGCAAAAGGGAGACAGATTTTAGAATGCATAAACTCGTTAGGAATGATTGCTACAGCTATGTCGTTGTGTGTGTGAGGCGGTCATTACCAGTAGAATGTAATTGAAAGGGATAGATGTAGATTTCCTGAATATATTGTTAAATGAAGGTTTTAATGTTCTCGTCAGATATGCCGATGGTGATCTAAGACAAGAATTGTGTCCATTTGGCCAGTTTCTATCTTAATTGTATGTCTTGCCCGTCTATCTGTTATAAAGCATGTGGGCTTGTTGCACTTCGCACAGCAACGCAAGACATCGCTCCGGACACATCGCGTGAGCGCCCACGCAACCGGAAGAAAGTTGATTGGGAGAGAACTTAGTAGTGTCTCGACTAATTCCCTCGTATACTCGTTGCTGAGCATGGGTGCGAACGCGGGATCCCCGATGCCTCAGTCCTTGCGGTCTTGACTTGTGTAAACAATGTTGGTTCGTACTCTCAAGCAGAAATTGTCTTTGCAGTGTGACGTAGAAGAATTGATTTATGACGGAAACGGCAAATGAGAGAGATATGTCGGTCGTTGTTCAATGATCTCTCTAGAGTTCGAGCGAAGATTACTCTTGGAGACTGGGACAGAGGCTCAAAAGAGAGCAACTACGTCGTAGCTAACAATTGTGTGATGCTTTTAGTGTTAATTGTGAGAAATTTTTCTTTTATGAAATCTTTTGCTCTTCTTTTAAATGAGAATTCGCTCGAGCTTTTGCCCCGGCATCCCGCCCTAATATGGCTCATTTACGTTGTTCCGTGTTAGCCATATGATTGTGGTTACCACCCCGAAATTAACCAACAGACACCTATCTTAAAAACTTCTACCGAAACACACTACACAATTCATACCCCTCCACTAACATTTCCTCATTTACAAAAGCTCATCGAACTCCCCCAAATCAACAATTAAACAAATCCCCCCCTGTTACTATACACACAATCCCTGTACCACCTAGTAACAAAAACTACTTCTGGTGCCCCTAGATTTCAATAGACGCCATAGCTCGCAACACTCCTACGATCTAAACACACCAGAAAAAACTCCTGCACTTACTCACAGATTTCAACACCATGACCCCATCAACATCAATAATATGAAACCGATCAGATACATACAAGTAGCAGACACAAGAACATTGTTCCAATAATCCCCTCTGTGCATAACAACTCTTCCCAACTATAATAGAGGCTTTGGAGATTACACTATAGATACATTACAAAATACAGTCATGCAGTTATCACCCTTCTACAAAAGCCTGCTTATAAACCAACAAACCAATTAAAGAAGTCACTTCAAGAAATTTCCATCCCGAATGCAGTTTACTGTAGTATCTCAGTCAGGATTCTACGAAAGCTTCATACGTGGATTTTGTATATACACGCAGTATATATATATACTACTATTATACTATATAATATACATCTATCACTACTATATATAGTCATAACCTACGTCTCAACTATGTCATATTGATACTATACTACTTATATATTATACTATATTTCCATTCTATTACCCCTACATACTATACTTACGTATATCGTATTAATACTATAACTTATATACTATACTTCACGCTATATCCTAACTACCTATACTACGCTCTTATACGCTACTATACTATATATACTACTAGTAATACCCTAATACGCAATAATATATTCGCTTGTACTCTATTATACTATACTATCCTCTACCTAAACTACTCTACCTACATATCTACTCTCATACTATTGATATACTCTATACTATACCTACTACACTATACCGTATACTATCTTGCCTTTACTATATACTATTACATATATATCGAGTCATACTAGACATCCTACACTTACTTATATAATATACTATATTATAACTACCTACTATATCTATACTATAACTCACTTATATATCTTATATATATATCTACTATTATACTACTCCTTTACTCTAGTACTCTCATATATACACATACTACGTACTATCTATATACTATATATATACCATATACCAAGTCATATACCTATATATATACTATATATACTATATTATAATAATAATATACACTACCTCATACTATATACTATATATACTACTACTACTACTATATATACTACATACCATACATATACTATTAACCCTATATCCCCTATACGACGCTATATAATTATCTTATATACCTACTATCTATCTATATAACTTATACACTAAATCTCACATCTATATAACGACTATATATCATATAAACCCCTACTTACTATACCTAATACTGATATACTCATTACACCGCCCGCCCCTCGGCCCCCCTCCCCCCACCGCCCCCGCCGTCCGCCCCCCCCCCCCTCACCCGCCCCCCCACCCCTCCCCCCCCACGCCGACCCCCCGCTCCCCCGCCCGCGCTTTTTATAAAATAAATAAAAATATATTTAAAAAAAATACAATATATACATAATATATATACACACCATACATACATACATACATATATACATACATATATATATACATATATACACATATACATTACATACATATATATATAATATATATATATATATATATATATATATAATATATATTATATATTATATATATACACATAATACATATACACACATAACAATACATATATATTACCATATACATAATAAATTACATTATAAAAACCTAAAGTACATATACACATTTTAAATGAATGAGTCACAGAAGATTTACTCTTCGTCAGCGGGATTCGGAACGTTGGACTCCGCGTTGCTGAGTAACAACACCGGATTCTCTAACCACTAGGCCATCCACGTCCCCAAAGAAAGACGCTTCAAAACGAGTTTTTAAAGCACACGGTTTCTCACCACATAAAATGCTGAGTACACAAAAAAATTATATATTATATATATATATATATATATATATATATATATATATATATATATATATATATATATTTTTTATATTTATTTTTTTTAGTATTTATATATATATATATATATATATATATATATATACATATATATCGTTTCTATTCCAATTTTATTGCGGTTATTTAGATTTTCTCGTAGTGGAAAGTTAAATTTGATTTTGTTTATGACATATCGTCTTTGTTATTTATTTAATTCTATTAAAAAAATACAATTGTTTTAATTTTACCGACGGTTACCTTAACAAATAAGGTAATTTGACAAAATGGGAATATTTTTCCTATTTTTATGGCTTTGGGAATGCCCTATTCGGATTTAGTTTATGGTATACAGACAATCTTAATTTTTATGCTTGATAAAATTTTATTTCCTTTCATTGTACTTTCTAGTGTATTAGATTTCCCGAGAGCCATGAGCCGTGAGAGATTTTAATGAATGTTTGATTCCTCCTTTCTAGAAAAGCAAATTGAAATGCATCTTTTAAGTATATAACAAATGGGTATTAATTTTCAATAATAAATGTCCATTGATGGATTAGTGAAATTATAATTTATGACTATTTTGATGTTAATGTGAGAATTTTTTTAAAAAAATAAAAGGAAAAAAAATATTCCTCACTCTTAGAAACAGGCGAACTGTATGCATCTACTTTTCCTTACCTAAAACAGGGGAACTGTAAGCATCTATACTTTTCCTTGCATAAAACAGGCGAACTGTAAACATCTACTTTTCCTTACCTAAAACAGGTGAACTGTAAGCATCCACTTTTCCTTACCTAAAACAGGTGACCTGTAAGCATCTACTTTTCCTTACCTAAAATAGGCGAACTGTAAGCATCTACTTTTCCTTACCTAAAACAGGCGAACTGTAAGCATCTACTTTTTCTTACCTAAAACTGGCGAACTGTAAGCATATACTTTTCTTTACCTAAAACAAGCGAACTGCAAGCATCTACTTTTGATTACCTAAAACAGGCGAACTGTAAGCATCTACTTTTCCTTACCTAAAACAGCCGAACCGTAAGCATCTATTTTTTTCTTACCTACCAACGCTTTTAAGGAGGGAACCAGTCAAATGTGAACATTGAAATTTAAATGTTTTCCAAGTAAACTTGACTCAGTCTAGTTTACTAGGAAAACATAGAAATATTTTGAACGAATTATGTCCTAGTTACTATAAATATTTCGCTCAATATTTCTGATATTTTCATGTGCAATCGTTTATATGAAAACCAGTGTATATATAACTAAAGGAAAATGAATGAGAAAACATCATAGAGTTAGATTTAAATTCCCCATCAAGTAATTTATTTAAGTTTGGATACATACATACATACATACATACATACATACATACATACATACATCATACATACATACATACATACATACATACATACATACATACATACATACATACATACATACATACATACATACATACATACATACATACATACATACATACATACATACATACATACATACATACATACATATGAACGTTCTCTTGAGCTATTCGTTCCTCCCCATCATCTCTTTTGAGTTGACGGACTACGATGATGAGGTTGGCATCGTCATGAAATTGCAGTCCTCTTCAGACGCACGCTTCTTTTTTCATTAATTTCTATTGAACCTCACCTCTCCTGCTCTTAACCTCATCTCTATATCTTAACCAAAACTCAGGTGTCGGAGTGTCGTAATCTTTTGATTGCCCCTTAGAATGACTACTGATTCTGTGGAAGGGGTCCCTCGTAGAGTGAAGAATGTATTATAATTATATATAATTATATATTATATAATTGTATAATTATTCTATCGCTAATAACCGAGGTGAACATCTCTGGCATAGAGGAGTACATTCCATATTCCTTTCCATTAACTAAACCTAATAAACCATCGTTTAACTCCGCTTGTTCTATTGGTATTTGCCACAGGGACACTGCCTTCAGAAATTACCCTGGTCTTCAATCCCCAGAAACTCATGCAGCTTATATTTCATCCCGGAATCGTGCAAAATATATTCTTCGTAACAATATAAACTTTTCTCCTTAGAAAATGCAATAATCTCTCTGGTTCCTCTTCCTCACGCTTTTTCTGGTTCCTCTTCCTCACGTACTTTTTGGTTCCTCTTCCTCACGTACTTTTTGGTTCCTCTACCTCACGCTCTTTCTAGTTCCTCTTCCTCACGCTCTTTTATGTTCCTCTTCCTCACGCTCTTTTTGGTTCCTCTTCCTCACGCTCTTTTCGGTTCCTCTTCCTCTAGCTCTTTCTGGTTCTATGCAAAGAATGTCATCTCTAACTTTGCTTCTTCTTCTTCTTCTTCCTCTTTCCCTCCTCTAGTATCTTCCGACGGCACAACTTCCGTTATGCCGTGTGCTAAACCTGAATTATATACTCAAACCTTTGTCTCTAATTCCACTTTATATGATTTCGGAGCTATTAATACTCCCCATCCTCTTCCAACTCATTTATTCCTAATATTGTAATTTCTTCTAAAGATGTTATCTCTCCTCTCTCCTCTCTCCTCTCTCCTCTCTCCCCTCTCTCTCTCTCCTCTCTCTCTCTCGTCCTCTCTCGCTCTCTCCTCTCTCCTCTCTCCTCTCTCCTCTCTCCTCTCTCTGAGTTTAACACTAGGAAGGCGTATGATCCTCGTGGTATTCTTTTTTGTGGTTCCCAAATGCCGTGCTTCCAAACTTGCATCCTGCCATTGATACACTATTCCGTCTCTAACTTTTAACGTTGACTTTCCTATCCTGCTTGAAAGGTTCACCCATTCATCCTTTGCTGATAAAAGGGGATCCCTCTAAATCCTCCAACTATCGTCCTATCGCATTAACTTAAGTTCTTTCTAAGGTTTTCGACTATATCCCTAACAGGAAGATTTGGAAATATCTCAATCATTCTAATTTAGCCTTAGAAAGTAAGGCTTTCGTAAGAATTAGGGTTGGGCTAGCACCGGAATCTTGCGCACCGCACCGCACCGCACCACACCCTACCACACCGCACGGCACCGCACAGCACCGCACAGCACCGCACAGCACCGCACCAAAAGTCATTTTTGTCTCACCGTGCCTCTATGTTTCGATACGCCCCGCGCTCCGCATCGGGTCACTGGATATGTGTGCCGCACCGCGCCGCTCCGCACCGCAGCACCGCACCGGCACCGCACCGCCCGCACCGCACCGCAGCCGCACCGCACCGCACCGCACCGCACCTGGTGCGTAACCAACCCTAGTAAGAATCGATTTACTAGAGATCTTTCTGATTCTTAGTCCTCTGACCTTCGGCATATAGGTGAATGTTTTACTGTGGCGATAGACATATCGAAAACCTTCGACAGAGTTTGTCATGAAGCTTTGATTCCTAAACTCTCTCCTGCTCTCTCTCTTCTCTCTGTCTCTCTCTCTCTCTCTCTCTCTCCTCTCTCCTCTGCTCTCTGTTCTCTCTCTCTCCTCTCTCTCTCTCTCTCTTATATCTTTTCCGGTCGTTCTATAGATCCTGTTGTATATGGCAACCGTTCATCTTTCAAATCTATATAAAGTGGTGTTCCTCAGGGTTCTGTTCTATCTCCAACTCTCTTTTTAATTTTCGATTGATATTTTTCCCTCTATTAGCTTTCATTACCTATCCTATCCTATGCCGACGACTCCTCTCTTCGTTACTCGATTCAATTTGATGGACGTCCCACCCAACAACAACTAGCTGAGGCTAGAAGAGCGGCCTAGAAGTAACTAATCTCTGATCTTCCTCGATTTTCTAACTGGGACATTGGGAACAAGGTTGTTTTCAATGTCTTAAAAACTCAATTCCTCCATTTTTCTACTTGACATAATCTTACACACAACTCTAACATCTTCGAAAACAAACGAATCAAACCATCTTTTGTCCTCATTTTTTTTTTGGAGTTTCTTTTTCTCGTACCCTTAATTGAAAGGATCACATTACCCTCTCTCTCTCTCTCTCTCTGCTCTCTCTCTCTCTCCTCCTCTCTCTCTCTCTCTTCTCTCTCTTTCTTCTCCTCTCTCTCTCTCTTCTCTCTATCCTTCTCCTCTCTCTCTCTCTCTTGAAGAATCAACATAGCTTCCTTTTTTCTGAGCAAACCTCTAGAAGGATGGGTGTTCAGAGATAGCTTCAGAATTTTTCACACCACCCCAATTGGTTGCTCTATTTAGGGGTGTCGTTTGTCCTTGTTTGGAGTATGCCCCAAACATCTGGGGTAGTTTC
>JABUQX010086806.1:35000-40000 GCA_015478945.1 Trachelipus rathkii
GGCCTTCCGTCATATATTTCAAACAGTTCATACGAAAAAGAATTATATTATATATAATATATATATCATATTATATATTATATATATATATATATATATATATATATATTATATATTATATTATATAATATATATATATATATATATATATATATCACATCCCTTGCAATACTTGCAATAAAACATATAGGTGAAACCATAGAATTGCAAAGAAGAAAAAATCAACATTCAGATGACCTGCACAGGGACAGCATAAATTCAGCTTTAACAAGTCTTAGGCGTAACACAGGCCACTCTATTAATATCAACAATATAAAGATTGATCAGAAATATCAATCACACGAACCATCGGCAAAATCATGGAATCCTTTTGAATTTATAGTACCAACTACAATAAGCATCCCGGGAAGTTAAGATGGTTTTATACAAAATGAATATTTGAAAACATCAAAATATTTCAACACCACCATGAAGAAAATAGCAGACCAACTGAAACACACTTGAACTGAGGAAGATCAAGAAAGAAATCCAATCCCTTAGACTGAAGAGGTCTCGCGTGTCGGGGCGAAATTAGCTTTCCTTTTTCAAATTTATTTCATTAAAAAAAATGTCTTTAACAATGTTTTTATTTGTGTACATTTAGTTATAAAATGAAGTGACAGTAAGCATAACACTAAAAAAGAATCCAAGGGCTTCCTCTCTTAAGTAAATATATATAACTATATAGTATATATAATTTATAATAATATATATTATATATATATATATATATATATTATATATATATAATATATAATATATAATAATATATATATATATATATTAATTTAATTAAAATAAATAATTTTGAAAAGAGATTTTGTAAAATATTTGATTTTCTTGAAGATATTTTCTTTAAATAAATAAATACATTAATATTTTAACAATTATATTTATTTCCTTTTCCGAATTCGTGTGATATATCAAATTTCGAATATTTTAATGTTAAAAACTCGGAAAAATTATAATTTGGCCTCAATTTTAATTTGAAATCATAGTAAATACCAAAAAAAACTGATTATATTTAGGTATGTTTATATATTTTGCTTCAATTTATAACAAAGGAGTAATGGCTTTAAAATATATTTTTTTTATTTTGTTTGATTTAACCCTCTATTATTTAGTGTAAATTTACAGTTAACCCCGGTAGAAAACCCCGTTTTCCTGATTTTTGGCCGGGGCCGGGGCCGGGGCCGGGGCCGGGGTCGCTAAAAATGGCCGGGGTTGGCCGGGGCCGGGGCCCCGGTCGGTTCCTAGTTCAAGGCAACACACACCTACACACACACCTACACACACACACACACACACACACACACACACACACACACACACACACACACACACACACACACACTACATTTCTTATAAATTTGTTGAACAAACGCGAGCTTCCAGCACCTAGAAAAGTACTAGAATTAAGGCAAAGTTAGTAGAGTTGAATGAGGACAGGAACCAACTTAGTAGCACACTTCTTTAAAGCACGGGTAGTAATGGCATCTCGGCCGCAAGCCTTTCCCATATTCATTGATGTTAGGATACTATTGCTCAACTATGTTTAATCATGGGGCACCTAATGCGTGAATATAGATACTACGATCTCATGCATACGGTTATTTGTAATGAGAGAGAAAAACATGGGACATATATGGGGAAGAAAGTATAATGTTGCATAATGCGTGAATATAGATACTACGATCTCATGCATACGGTTATTTGTAATGAGAGAGAAAAACATGGGACATATATGGGGAGAAAGGATATGTGCAGAATGCCAGAATCAACCAATGGACTGAGTTAGACGTTGTTTGTGCTTAATTAAGTTATGGTTAACGATTCTTTAGCAGCTGCTCGAGTTTGTAATCAAAACTTTACCATATACATAAACGCATACAAAAAACTTTCCAGAGCTAACGAACGCTCCTTAATGTTTACACTTATGAAGAGGATCTGTTTGGTCTTAATCAATATCCCTCTATCAATAAAAACAAGAGCAAACAGATCAAGCAGACTAGGAACCGACCGGGGCCCCGGCCCCGGTCAAAAATCAGGAAAAACGGGGTTTTCTACCGGGGTTAACTGTAAATTTACACTAAATAATCAGAGGTTAAACTCAATACAAAATAAAAAATATATTTTAATTCCATTAATCCTGTTATAAATTGATGCAAAAATAAAAAAATATACACCTAATATTTAATTCAAAAAATTTTTTTTGGTATTTACTATGATTTTAAATTGTTAAAATTGAGGCCAAGATTATAATTTTTCCGGCGTTTTTAACCATAAAAAATATTACGAAATGTCAGATAGATCAAACATATTCGTAAAAGAAAATCAATATTGGTTGTCAAAATTAATGTATTCTCTGGGTTAAAGTAATTTCTTCTTCCAGTACAAATATTTTTCCGAGATTCTTTTCAAATTATTATTTATTTAATTTAATTAATAATATATATTATATATTATATATATTATATATATATATATATATATATAAATATTATGTATATATATAATATATTATATATATATATATATTATATATATAGTATATATATATATATATATATTTATTAATAATATATATATAATATATATATAATATATATATATAATATATTATATAATATATATATATAAAATATATTATATATATTAATATATATAATATTTATAGTATATAGTATATATATATACTATATATACTATATATATATATTATGATATTTATTCAACTAATTCTTCTAGAAAATCAATTATTTCTAAAATTTTCTTTCGAAAATATTATTTTAATTGAATTAATTAAATTATTTCTTTTGTTTATAATTTAAAAATTTTAAATTAATTGAAATTATATTTAATGTCATCCTAAGTTTTAAGATTTCGGTGTTTTATGACTGCATTTCTAAAATTTTAGCTACCCCGGCCCCGCCCAGGCCGGCCCCGGACCCGGCCCCGGGCTCCGGGCCCCGGCAAAATTCCCGCCCGTCGGTCCCTAAAGCAGACCTTCTTCATAAGTATTCTGTTTGGTCTTCATCAATAATCCCTCTATCAATAAAAAAACAAGCAGCAAAACACACCACATCACACAACTCAGGAGATACACATACACACATACAACACACAACCACACACACACACTAAACCCCCCCCCCCCGTTTACATGTATAAGCATATTATAAACAAAGTTTCACATAAAGGGATCGATCAGTCTGATCGATCTCACAATCAAATTCATTAACAATGATTAAATTGTCATCCTAAAAAAGTTCATATTCATTTATTCATTCTTTTTGTGAAAATTTTGCACTAACAAGGATTTTGGAATTTAATGGGCAAACTCACTTGAAATTACTCATGACTTGTGGACTAATTCTTCCATATTTTTATCCAATTTCAAAACGACTATATCGAGGAATGTCTGTTTTTGATTGAAAATAAATTTAGTTTTGTCTACTTTGTTGTTATTCATAAGTATATATATATATATATATATATATATATATATATATATATATATTATATATACTATTATACAATAGTATATATATATAGTATCAATATATATTTATGTTATATATAATAATTATATATAGTATATATATTACGTATATATATATATACAATATATATATAGATATATATATATACTATATATATATATATATAATCTATATATAAATTATTATATATATAATTATATTATTATATATATATTATTTATATATTATATATATATAGATATATATATATATATATTAATATCTATATTTATAGATATAAATATATATATATATATATATATATATATATACTATATATATATATAATATATAATATAGTATATATATATTAGATATATATATCATATATATATATATATTATATATATATATATAAACATATATATAATATATATATATATATATATATAGTACTATATAATATATATAATGATATATATAATATATAATATATATATATATATATTAATATATATTATATATATATATATATATAATATATATATTTCGTAAATCATGCTATGAGTAAAATGTCGAAAGCATAATTAAATCTACTTAGTTACATCACAATTTCCATAACACTCCAGATAATCGAACTGAAAAACTGGTCACGATTCGAACCCTCGAACCCTTGTGTCTTCGCAACCAACATCGAAGGTCACAACCGGTTTGGCGTATACTTTTCCCCCTAAGTAAACCTCTGATAAAAAAAAGGGGAGAATGGTTTTAGTGGGGGAGAGGGGGAAAGAGAAGTGCTTCTAACAAAAAAAAAACAGGTTCATAAAGAATTCTTTACATTTTAAATTGGGAAAGAATTTGTTGTGTAAATAAAGAGAGAAAAAAACGTATCACACACACACACAAAGACGAAATACCATCCCTAACCTCCCTCCCTTTCAAAAGACTCTTCACCCCCTCTCCTATCATGATCTTTTTCAACTTCTATAAAAAAAAAAAAACATGTATCTGAGATATTCTGGTTTTATTTTAAAAATAGGTCACACTCCATGAGAGAATATCTTATTGCATGAAATACAAATGCAAATACAAATAATATATATATATATATATATATATATATATATAATATATATCTATAATAGTAATATATATATATATATATATACTACTATATATACTATATTATATATTTATATATATACTATAATATATATATAGGAATGGCTGTATAAGGTTTGTATAATATATGATTGTGCAGGGTGGTGAGGTACACAGGATTGGAAGATGGGAGTTTGCGTCCCCTGTTAAGGGAAGGGGATTAGGATTGGAAGCTTGGGAATTATAGAGCGTATAGTCTTAAGGTCGCTAGGAAAGTGTATGTGAGAGTACTTGATTGAAAGTGAGAGCGTTAACGGAGGGGAATGGGCGGAAGAACAAGGAGGATTTAGGCGAGGGAAAAGGCACGCCTTGTGGAAT